>JACCGJ010006701.1:0-17770 GCA_013407085.1 Atriophallophorus winterbourni | reverse complement strand
CAGCCACGCTCGGCGCTTAGAAAGCGAGCTCCGCGCATATTTTAAGCAGGTTCTTGTTCCCACGTGCGCCATCCGTAAACCGATCGTAGACCAAGCAGCTCCACGTCCGATCTTACGGTGGCGAGCCAATTTTTCACTTGTCCTCCGCTACAACAACGCCATTCTGCGCAGGGTGTCGGCGATAGTGTCACCCTGGTTAGTTCAGCGTCCGAGCGTCTCAGGATGTGTCCGAACTATTTCAGTCGGTGTTGTCGTAATATTGAACTCATGCGAGGGGTTTCAAAACAACGGTGGCGAACCTCGTCATTCGTTACTCGCTCATTCCATCGAACATTGAGGATGCGTCGGAGACCAGTGGTCGAAAACCTCTGGTTTCCGCATATCCTCCACCCGCACAGGCCACGTCTCGCATCCATAACTGAGAACTGGGCGAATCGCCGCTCTGTAAACGCGCAGCTTTGTACGTCGGCTGATTTCTCTACGGCTAAATAGAACCAGACTTAGTCGCGAAAACGCCGTGCGCGCTGCTTGTACACGGTTCGGTATCTCATCATTGGCTTGGCCTGACGGTAGCACGGATGAACCAAGGTAACGAAAAGTGTTCACCATCTCTAAGTTCTCGCCACCAATCTCGAGAGGCAGATGAGGTCCACTGGCGGCGGTAAAATACTTAGTTTTGCGTGTGTTGATTCGTAGCCCCAGCATATAAGCAAATGAGCTGAGGCGTTCCAGTGTCGTCTGAAGCGTTCCAGGATCATCCCCCAAGATTACGATATCGTCGGCATACTCCAAATCGGCAATCGAGACGCACGGACTCAGCTTCACACCGGCGTAATCTGAAAGCGCCTGCTTCATTGTCCAATCGATCGCGAAGTTGAATAGCACCCTTGCCGGACACCAGTCCTAATGGGTAACGTCGAGGACTGTCATGATTGTTACTTGTTTGTGCTGTACACATTTTGCATACAGTTACTAAACTTTCATATTTACATTTCAGCTCATGTACTCTCGTTCTAGATAAGTAAAGCGTTACTTATTCTATACTAACGTGACTTCCTTTTGAACTCAATTCGGATCAGATTCTACAACGTTACAATTTACTTATCTAGATCAGTTTGTGCTAAAACTAAAGTCTTTGGCCAAGGATTGTGAATTCAAAACTGTCACTGCAGTGGAATATCAAAACGAATGTATCCGAGATGCTGTGATAAACGGAATTCAGTCCTCTTCTATTCGCGAAAAACTGTTGGCGCAGTCGGAACTCAGTCTAGACGGAGCACACAGACTTGCGAGATCTCTTGAATTAGCTCACAAACATTCTCAGTCATATACAGGTAATCAGTCCTTCTCATGTTCAGCGATCCCATCCACACAACAGAAACCGGCCGAGCCCTCACCACAGTTTATGCAAACTTGTTATTTCTGTGGTTATACCCGACATCCTCGTTCAAAATGCCCTGCACGAGAATCAGTGTGCAATCTTTGTGGCAAAAGAGGTCATTTTCAGCGCGCATGCCGTTCGAAAACTAGACTCAATCACCATACAAACTGCGCGTTGATGCCAGTTTTGTCATCTATGTCTGTTGCCGCTGCACCTGCTTGCTTATCCCGCACTATCACAACTGTTGAAATCAACGGAATTTCCCTCCGTGCTCTTGTCGATACTGAGAGTTCTTGTAGTTTTATCAGCTCTAACATTGTAAATTCATACAATTGGAAAGTTTACCCAAGCTCTTCAGTGGTCCAAATGGCGTCTATGACACTCTCTTGTCAAACGATGGGTTATTGTTCTGTATCCATTCAATACGGATGTGCCTTATATAAAAATTTCAAACTATTCGTACTACCTAATCTCTGCACTGAAGTCCTATTTGGACATGACTTCCTTGGTCTGCACTCCAAGATCGAAATTCCATTCGGTGGTGATCGTGATGCATTTACCCTCTGCGGCTTGACTGCTGCAAGCGTTGAATCTCCCTCACTCTTTACGAACTTGTCGCCAGCTTGCAAGCCTATTGCAACCAAATCGAGAAGACATTGCCCAGATGATGAACAATTCATAAGAATTGAAGTTGACCGCTTGTTGCAAGAAGGCATAATTGAGTATTCAACGTCACCATGGAGAGCCCAAGTGCTTATCACAAAGAATACGAACCACAAACGTCGAATGGTCGTGGATTACAGTCAGACCATCAATCAGTTTACATATTTGGATGCGTACCCATTGCCGCGTCTTGATAAAATGATTGAAGAGATCTCACGCTTCGGAATTTATAGTACTTTGGACCTTTTATCTCATCATATCATCATCAAAGACAGCGATACACCGGTAGCGTCCGAATGCTTAACTGCCATACACACCATGAAAAGTAAAATCCTAAAAGATGGGGAAGATGGGACTTAAATTTGCTACGGCTTCTATAGAGAGTAAGCACAAAAAACTGGGAGAGGTGCCTACTCTCGAATGGAACATGCATTCAAACAAGTTTCGTGAACGAGTAGAGTGACATCAGCACGGCAGCTTCCTTGCGGCTTTCACTGTCATGCATCATAACAAGCTTTTCTCGTCACTCCGCTTGACAACATACAAGGTTATGCAAACACTCCAAGAAGATGCTTAGTGCAAGACCGCCATTGAACACGGTTTCGGGACATATCCTGAAGCGTAACTAACCATTGCGATATATGATCGCGGGGACACCAGCCTGGAAGACGCGCTGCGCCTACTTTGGAAAGGTTACTAGTAAGAATTTTTAGCTGCCTATGCCATGTGACGGTTTGGCCACCCCTAGATTTACGCCAATCAGGATGTGGCGTCGCAAAAAGAATCTGTTTCGGAAGTCGGTGGTCCGGCATCCGTAAAACGCGACCCAACCAGCGTAACCTATGCAGGTTGATCTGCTTCTCTATATCGACATTACTACCAAACAACTTATTTCGGAGAGCATCGGTGCGCATACGATTGTAACAGCTAACTCCTAGAATGCTGCGGAGACACCGGTTGTCAAATACTTGGAGACGCTGAATGTGTTCTTTACGTAAGGTCCAGGTTTCGCACCCATAGAGTAACACAGCCCGCACTGTCGCTTTATAGACTCTACCCTTGAGTAGCAGAGACAGTCCTTTCTGACGCCAGAGGTGACCTAGGTTGCGGAATGCTACGGTCGCTTTAGAAATGCGTGCCGAGACCTCGTTATCTAACGATGCAGAATTATTGATACAACTACCGAGATACGTAAAACGATCCGCAATTTCAAGCGCCTGATTGTCAAGTAATAAAGCGTTGTTCGATAAGTCGATGTCCTGCAGAAGAACACTGCACTTAAAGGGCGCAAAACGCATTCCAAATGCGGGCACAATACTAGATAGCTTGTTCAGTATCGCCTGTGCATCTGTGTATGAGTCGAAGAGCAGAACTATGTCATCAGCATAATCCAAGTCGAGAAGCTTGACGCCTGGCATTATGTGAACTCCGAAGGCTGGAGCACCGTCGCTGCATAATTCCATGATAGCATCAATTACGAAATTGAACAAAAACGGAGAAATCGGACATCCTTGTCGGACGCCACTTGTAGTGTTGAATTTGGGAGAAAGTTCGTTGTAAACCTTAACGCATCCGGATGTATGAGCATAAAGTGCGCGTAGTATGTTGACATACTTATGCGGAACGCCTTTGCACAGCAAGGTCTTAAACAGGACATTTCGATCGACTGAATCAAATGCTCCTTTGAAGTCTAAAAAGATGGCTATTGTCGGCTGTCGATAGGTGTGCCGCAGTTCTAATATCCGTCGAAGAGTAAAAATGTGGTCGACACAGCCTCTGCCAGGCCGGAAGCCAGCTTGCTGCTCACGGATCTGTGATTCCCTATGCGATGTTAATCTTCGAAGACATATGGACGCTAATAATCTCGTAATGATGGGAGTGAGACTTATCCCACGGTGATTAGAGCATGAGCTTCGCACACCTTTTTTAAATATAGGTATGATAACTGATTCGCCCCAACTCGGAGGGACGGATTCTGACATCCACACTTCACGGAGGAGATCTCCTAATGTGCTGATTAGTACTTGGCCACCTTCTTTGAACAAAACAGGCGGTATGTCATCGGGGCCAGCAGCTTTGAATCGTTTCATGGATTCGATACATGCTTTAATTTCTAAATCATTAGGGGGATCTACGCTAACAGGCCAAGGATCACACTGCCTCAAGTGAGGGAATGATTCTGTTGCAGGCGACCAGCTGAATTGTTCTTCAAAATGTTCGGCCCAGCGTGACAGGCGGCGATTCTTATTAGTGATAAGAGTACCGTCTAATTCCGCTATAGTCTCACTCACTCCTTGTTTCGTAGGCCCAGTCGATCGAATAAGTTGGAAGAGTTTTCGCACGTTACCCGCATTATTTGCTATTTCCATTTCTTCGACCTTATTTAGCCACCACCTTTCTCTGTCTAGTCTTAGGCTCCGTTTAAGTTCATTCCTCACGCGTCTACGCTCTGTGTTGTGTCCAGGACCATGAGGTATTTCGCGTCGCTGGTGAAGAATTTCTATAGAGCGCTGTGAAATCCAGTGGGACTTTTGGGTTGGTTGTGCAGTCTCACAGGCTGTTATTGCGGCGGCTCGCATAATCCCTGCTATTTTGTTCCACCTTTCATCAGTAGTTGCATACTGGGCAACTGGGAGTGAGTTACTCAAGGTGGTCCTATAAATGTCTTGAACTGCAGGCTGAAAGAATTTTTCGACAGCAATGCGTTTCCCATTCGAGGGCTTCGTACCGGAGAACTTTAACGAGAACCTACATCGCACAAGAGCATGATCTGAATCTACGCAGGTATTCCAAAAAGAGCGGCAGTCCTCAATGCAACCTCTCCAGCGAGCACTTATGGCGATATGGTCGATTTGGGCCGAAGGTTGGCTTCCATCCGGCGAGCGCCATGTGGCACATTGACATCTTTTATGGCGAAAGGAGGTGCTGCTAATGAATAATCGAGATTGTGCACAGAATTGTATAAACCGTTCACCATTATCTGTGCGTTGGCTTTCAAGACCAAACATGCCACCTAATTGTGATTCAGATGTATCTAAGCGACCTAGTCTGGCATTCATATCTCCTGCTAAGACAACAATATCGGAGCTTTTTGCACGTCGCAAAAGAGCATAAAGATCGTCGTAGAAGGCGTTCTTCTCGTCGTCGGAATTGGTGTTAGTTGGAGCGTAAGTTGCTACAATAAACAAGCATCTCTGATTAGAAGATTTTGAGTTTGGTCTAATATTAGTGGCTAGTCTAACTGCGCACATCCTGCTATTACAAGGAATCCAATCGATTAGACAGGATTCGGCACGCGAACTCAGCACTATACCAACACCCAATAGACTATAATGAACCATTGGTCATCGAAACAGATGCTTCTGATGTCGCCATTGCCGCTTCTCTTAGCCAAAATCATAAACCCATTGCCTTTTTTCTCGAGGACACTCAATCCTAGCGAAAAAAATCACTCGGCTCTAGAGAAGGAAGCATACGCCATCGTTTAATCCATCAGGAAATGGAGGCAGTATCTACTTGGTAGACCATTTAAACTGGTCACTGACCAGCGCTCGGTTGCATTTATGTATGGTGGCAGCCAAAAGAGTAAAATCAAAAACGATAAGATACAGTGCTGGAAAATCGAGCTTTTGGAATACAAGTATGATGTTGTGTATCGACCGGGTAAAGAAAACCATGTTGCGGACACTTTATCACGTAACATTTGTGCGTCCATTACTAACCCTGAACAACTGAAGGAGCTGCACACCTCACTCTGCCATCCAGGAATCACCCGAATGTTTCATTTTGTCCGGTGCAAAAATCTTCCTTATTCGGTAGACGATGTCAAACGAGTCATTGCCAATTACAGAGTGCGTGCTGAACTAAAGCCAAGGTTTTTCAAGTCTTCCGGTACCCTTATTTAAGCCACACAGCCTTTCGAGCGTCTAAGTATAGATTTCAAAGGTCCTTTACTTTCAACTACTCGAAATCGCTATTTGTTAACATTAATAGACGAATTCTCTCGATTCCCTTTTGCCTTTCCATGTGCGGAAATGTCATCAGCTACTGTGATTGGCTGTCTCACACAACTTTTCACTTTGTTCGGGATGCCTGCCTATATCCACTCTGACAGAGGTTCGTCATTCTTGTCTTCTGAACTCAAAAACTTTCTGACTGAAAAAGGAATCGCCATGAGTCACACATCAGCATATAATCCACAAGGCAACGGCCAGGTAGAACGTCTCAATGGCACACTTTGGAAAACAATCAGCCTTGCTCTGAAAACTCATAATTTACCGATAACTCGTTGGGAGACTGTTTTACCTGATGCTCTACACAGCCTCCGGTCATTGCTGTGCACATCTACGAATCACACACCTCATGAACGCATGTTTCAGTATGCTCGACGCTCTTGTTCTGGGACCTCTCTGCCTTCTTGGCTAACTACGCCAGGTTCGGTCCTCCTGCAGCGATGCGATCGGTCATCTAAGTATCAACCGTTGGTGGAAGAAGTGGAGCTTCTGAGTTGTAACCCTCATTACGCTCGTATTGCTCATCAAGATGGCAGAACGGAAACTGTATCACTCCGCCGTTTAGCCCCAACAGTTCGGGAAACGGCGACAGACCTTTGTGTTCAACCTGACTCCGATACAAACATCGAACAAAGGACCTCGGATGTAACACAGGAAGACCACAACAATAATTCCCGATCAGTGGAGATGTTGCCTATGTCATCGCATGAAACCCTTACCCCTACTTACCCGGAACTACTAGAAAAGCAGCAACGGGTTCGCCCCTACGATCTGAGAAATCGTGAAGCCTAAAATTAATTTGGCCTTTAATCGTACGAGCTGACTCAAAACAAAGCCGGGGTGAATGTCATGATTGTTACTTGTTTGTGCTGTACACCTTTTGCATACAGTTACTAAACTTTCATATTTACATTTCAGCTCATGTACTCTCGTTCTAGATAAGTAAAGCGTTACTTATTCTATACTAACGTGGCTTCCTTTTGAAGTCAATTCGGATCAAATTCTACAACGTTACAAGGACACCATTCCATATGAGCGTACGCGGCTCTGCGTGAATGAATAGTACGCTTGCATCATGCGCACAAGTTTCTCCGGCATACCATCCGCCAGCATCACACTCCAAAGCGAATCTCAGTTGACGGAGTTGAAGTCGGCTTCGAATTCGATGAAACAAGCTGCTGTTGCCTGCTGATATCGGTAACGATGTTACAGAATCCGACGCAATATGAACAGCTGGTCGACGCAGCCCCGACCTCTACGAAAACCGCCCTGGCTGGCTCGTGTACGTATATCCCTCTCCCCCCTCATATCTGTCTAGGCTTGGGCAACCTGACAGTATCTTAGCCCACGTGAAGTCTCTGACTGTGCGGTACTTTGCCTGGATCAGGCTTGTGCTTTCATACCATACCATACCTTTGTAAAGCGGCATAAGAGAATCACTGCAAAAACCTTCGCGGCAATGTCGATAAGACTGATGCACGGTAGTTGTCACACAATGAAGCATTGCCTTTCTTCAAGATGGGGATCAAGAGTGAAGTGCCCCAGTCGCGTGGAATTTCTTCTAGTTCCCATATCTTACGATACAAATCATGCGGTGGTTCAATCAGAACGGAAGAGCAGGCCTTGTACACCTCACGGGGGACGCCGTCTTCGCCAAGAGACTTGTTGTTTCTTAGTCGGCCGATGGCTCCGATGATTTCTTCGCGCGTTGGGTGATCACAGGAAACATTATATGTCTTGTTTGCTACCGCCGTTGGTCGTGCCGTCAATGGCGCCGGTCGATTTAGCAACATGCTGAAATGCTCAGCCCAGCATTCTTGTGCGGTTCGCAAAGCGGTAAACCGCTCAAATCGCAAAGTGGGTGTTCGGTAGAATTTCGTCGGCCCGAAGAAATATGGATCAGTCGGAATAGTGAGCCAAATTGGCCGCTACTCGAAGCATTCTCCATTTCTTTAGCTAAACCTGTTGCGATCGTGCCTGGCAGAACGCGTGGCTTGTCGTCTGAGGCTGTGGTGCGCTGACGATCCCGACAATCGCGCTTCGCGAGCTTTGTCAGATAACTTCAGGGTTTCCTCGGATAGCCAGTCTTTCCGTTTTCGGGAAGTCATCCTGAGCTCCGATATTGAGGCTCGTTGTAACGCTGATTTCAGATGATTCCATTGAGAGTCGACTGAAGCATTGGATTCGTCCAAAACCTCAAATTTAGTTAGCTCGGAGGTGAGATAATTGGATAGAGCGAGGCGCTTTTCGCGGTTATTCAAGGACGCTGTATTAATTCGTTTAGTGGGGCGTGGCCTCGGACGATAGCTGAGGTGATTTTGATTCTAGCGCGCAGCAAGACGTCATCGGTACCACTGGCGTTGCCAGTCTCCGCACCGCGATAAGCCCTACAGTCCTCAACAGATAAGTTCCATCGCGAGCGGACCAAAATATGATCCAGCTGGTGTGCAGTGCGTCCGTCATTAGAATACCATGTTAATAAGTGCCTCCTGGGATGCTGAAAGCGCGTGTTCGTCACTGTAAGACGGGTAAATCTGGCGAAATTAAGCATGCGCTCACCATTTTCGCAACGTGTTCCAAGACTGAACTTGCCAATAATCCGCTGGGTAATAGCGTCCGGTGCGCCTGTACGGAAATTCCAGTCACCAGCAATGATCAGCATGTTGCGCCTAGGGATTTTATTTACGGCCTTTTGTAATTCTTCATAAAATGCGTCCTTAGATGCATCGTCAGTGGGCATGGTAGGCGCGTAAACAGACAAAACACTCAGGTTGACCGGTTTTCCACGGAAACGCATAACTAAAATTCGTGGTGAAATGGCTTCCCATGACGTTAGGGCATTTTGGGCCTTCGTATCAAGCGCAATCGCAACGCCGTGTAGCCCGGAGTTATCAGTGGGTCCACTGTGGTACAAACTCCGCCAAGGACGGTCCCAAGCCCGTCTGAGAAAGGAGGAGGGTTGGGCTTAGGGCTAGCAACCCTATCCCGTAAAACCTACATGCTTCGGAAACGATGACACAGATCCGTGGTTCGGTCATTCTGCAGGATGGATCCCAGTTCGCATACGAAAGTAGCCATGCACTGACATCCGCAAGGTAAACGAAAAGGGGACGGTCAAGGAAACTTGGCGCAGAACGTTGGAACGCGAACTACATGCACAAGGATTCACGGTGCAGACGGCAACGGAAGCAGCGACAGACCGGAACCACTGGCGTGAAGTTGTCTTCGCCTCATGTGCCACCCGGCACGGAGAGGACTGAACTGAACTGAACCACTGTGGTATAACCAGTAGGAGATGTCCCTTCCTGGAATCTTGATATGAATACAGCCAGTGCTCGGGATTCTTACCTCCGACAAGCAGCCTATACTCACGCCATAATCGCAGGGACTGCGCATCGTGATGCATTGGCTACCGGGATCGAGGAGCGTTCTGACATTAAAACATGAGATGAACAGCGGGGAGCGCGTATTAAGAGACCCAGCTTGCTTACTTTTCACCCTAGCCGCTGGGAGAGCATGAGGCGCGTCGCGTACCGGGAACGCCGTAGCATTAGCGATATTTTGTAATAATTCGTGAGTCATGAAGTGTCTTGGGAATTTGGGTACAAAGCAGCGTCCCCAGCACAACTCGGCGTTTGTTCGAGTCAGCTTCTCTAGCCTTTGCACAACAAAGTGCAACCTGCAAGGCAGCAGGGAGTTGACAGAAAGAGGTGGTGTGCACCAACTAACCGTCTACGAGACTGCTCCGGATTTTTACTCAGGGTTTACTCCCGAACCCTTTCCCGCGATTGGGTATCCCACAAGTCGGCGGAGGTTTAAAATCAGGGTTTTTTCTTCCCATTGATGAAATGCCCTCCCAGGCTAACGAGCTCCATCTGCCCGAAGGAAACTGGTTTTCAGGCGCCAGTCACTCCCCTCACCCTTTCTCCTGTTGGTAAAGGTTCCGTTGGGGCTCAGACGCCCTCATGCAGGCCGAAGCGTTAGGTACACGGCCAGTATTCCAGACGCCCAAGATAACACATCCAGTGACCTATGCTGCCACGTCTCGCATATATAAATTAGCACAGTAAGGATGGCTGTTTGATAAACACTTATTTTATTTTCGAGACTGATCCCAATGTTTTGCCGAAGGGTGCATTTCAACTGTAAAACACATTACATGCACGATGATTCTTTGATTTCACTTCATCTTTTGCTTGACCGTTCTATAACATAATGGAGTCGAACTATTTAAAGACAGGGACATATTCATTCACATTTGAACTTCATGAACATGTGTCTTTTCGAAGGCACGGTGTGAAGTGTTATCTTAATGTGGAGAAAGAGCAAGGGCTGGTTCGCGCTACAGTAAATAACGCCGCCAATCGCTCGAGTGCTGTTTTCCGTTGTGAACACTGTGAGAGAATTATTTTACTTCCGAATCGGAGTTTTCAGTTGATTATCAGATTATCGTGCGCTTTTGATGTACATCTATGGTCGACATCGATCAAAGAAGGCCAATAAAAATACTTTTGCCTGATATTAAGCAGCACGCGTGATGTTGCAATTGAAAGTGAGCACTTTGTGGTAACAGTGCGCTAATCGTTATTCGGTGTGTGGTGTTTGTTGGTTGGCACCATCGAATGACTTCTAATCGACACAAAAGCAGCAATCTGTCCGTACTGTTATTTTCACAATTTATTTTTTGTGTACAACTATTTTATTTTGCGGTGTTGGGATTTGTTTGCACATTTTTATGCCCATAATTATGATTTACAAACTTATTTTTCATTAAGCCTTCCACATGGGTGGAGATAATACGAAATTAGCATATCGGAATGTCGTCCTCCAACTTACCACGAAAACCCAGCCTGTTGATGCAAATGATGTCGAATTTTGGGAAGCGTTTTGGAATAACCCACTTGTTTCAGCACGAGACATATTCGCTTTGATCCCGGCTGCTGAAATTCGTGCACTGAGAGAAGAATCGCCAAACAATTTAGCCACTTTAATCTACAAATCTGTCGAACGATTGTCTAGCATCGCCGAAGCATCATGCCTGGCATGTAAAGATCAACAAGTTGGTAGGTTATTGCATTCTTGACGTGCTTCACAGCTTTGAATTGCATCAGGTTGTTGACCAGATTGTTACCCTACCTTTTCGAGGATCCTGAATGGCGGACATTTTTCTGGTCTACGTTACCTTCCGAATCTGAACGCGGTGTGGAAGTAATCTGTGTTTAAACATGACTTATCTTGATTTGTAGCATGAGGGCATGCCGCTTGCTCAGAGTTTGGTTCTGTCACTTTGTGTAAGTTTGCTTCATGTTGATGTGTGTACTTTTACAGGATCTTCTATTTTGTCCCGACTTCACAGTTCATCCCATCGCTAAAACTGGACCGGTAAGTACTATTATTTCTTGTTGAGGCACTTCAATGTGACGGATGTGCAATCGTGCAGTACGTCTGTGCTGTGTTACTAACACACTTGTGGCTTGCATGCTGAAACACGCTGGAGTCTCACTACCATTTTTATTTCCTTTCTCATATCTGTTTAGACCCTGGCAACCTGACACAATCTTTGACTGTGCGGCACTTTGCCTGAATCAGGCTTGTGCTTTCATATCATTGCCATATACTTCGAATGACTTACATGAAATATTTGTGTTACTTGTTTCATATTGAGCAATTATCTTGGCCAGTATTATGGCAAATCGAAAATCCTAGTGTGAATTACTTACTTACTTGTTGGCTTTGATGTCATTTGTTGAACCCGTTACTTTCGTATATTCACTACATTGCTATCGTTATTTTGTCCCGTTTTTTTGCGTTGAAATATGCAACTCACTTGTCCTTACGTACTATCCATCCATCTGTAAACATTTCCACCGTCGGATTAACCGGCTTTATTGATGTTTGGAATTTTGCCCGCCCACGTGTCAGCCGCGACCGAGAACATCGCAGATCGAGGATGCTTTGCATCACGGGAGCACCGTAGTGAATGAGTAATGATCCATGGAGTGCACTTATTTGCTTTTGTGCTGTACAGTTAGCCATCCGCTAAATTGATTACAATCGCAATAATTTACACGTGAGTGTCGCTATAGTCTCGGTGACGTTATATAGTGCGCTTCTTTCTAGGCTGGTCAACCTGAGAGTATATCAGCCCACGTGTACTATTTGACTGTGCGACTATCATGATTGAATCAGGCAAAGATCGAATTAGAGAACACGGATTTCCCGGAATTCAGGCTTTTATTCAAAACTCGCTGTAAAAGTTTGAATGTGGAAAAGAGATTAATAATAAACAAAGTGCAATTGTGACAGTGCGACTACCTGGTTTTAGGCTTCTTCGTCCCTACCTACCTGCATGCAACTTCTTAGGAGTATGTTACAAGTTCTAATTTACACTTGTTCCGTAAAGATGTAATACTGTCTTTAATGAATAAAGTACTGAAAATACGCATGGTTTTGCCAAGTTAGCTCACTAATCATGCTGCGTGTAATAGTTTTTCGAGCGTATTGTAATGTGCTCTACTTACATTCTGTACTATATTATTATTATTTTATTTGCACAATCTGATACAGATATAGTGCCGTTCAACATAAACAATAAGATGTACAAAGCGAGAACGCCTTCTGTACTAACATCTCGATTACTGTTGTCGTAATGTTTTTTATTTCATTTCTGTGACACATTTTGTTGAAACCAGAAATTTTCCTTTTGTGGTCCATCACCCCATATAAACCCGCGTTTTTCCTTGTATCCCATTGTCCTAAACGCGGAAAGTCAATATACTATCATGCAGTTAATCGATTTTAATTAACGCTGATGATCAAACCACACCTTAACTTTCTCTGCTCCCGGTGTTTCGAAACCGTATCAGCTTTAGATTCAAGTGTATCTCGTTGCTAATGCTATGCGGTCCAAATTTGGTTTCTATATACAAACGGACAATCTACTGTGATGAGTGGATTCTTCAACTATGCTGTAAATCAGCACGTAATTTATTTTGCAAAGCGAATGTAACATTGTATCACCTTGATCCTATGTAAGCTGCATGAATGCAAACTGTTTTTTCATTTTGACATTCCCATCCTCCATCAGGGCGTTTTCTTGAATTGGTAATCGTGCTTTACCTCTCTCTTCCCCTGTTAACACCATAAATGACTTGCGACACCATGCAGTCGTTATCACTCCTCCATTTATCTCAATCCAAGCAGCCTGTCCATTTGCCTAACTAGATTTTGGTTTCAAATGCGTCCATTTTTGTAATAACATTTCTCCTCAGGAACACCCGGAAGATGTCCGCTCAATCGATAGTTGTGAGTACATTTGGCAAGCTGGAGTGGGTTTCGCTCAAACACAGCCGCAAAATGCTCTACACGATTCGAACCGCACTGAAATACTTCGACTGTTGTTGACGTGTTTCTCGGAAGCCATGTATGTTGATCGAAACGTGGACGCGGCGAACAAATGGGTTTCTTTGTTCACCAGCAGTCAAAATCGTCATGCCCTACCGATTTTCGCGTCTATGTTGAACATTGTTTGCGCGTACGATCCGGTTGGTCTGGGCGTACCGTACAATCATCTCTTGTTCACGGACACGCGAGAACCCCTTGTGGAAGTCGCGCTCCAGGTGCGTTCACAATCTTATCCTCCAATTATTTTCATAATCGTCAAGTATTTCCCCCCAATTTATTGTTTCTGATTCGATGTTTCTCAGTGGCCCTGTAAAAGAAACACGTTCCACCATTTTTTTGATTTGGGAATTGATGAAAACGAATATTTGTTTCCAAATCAGGTGGAGTTTTCTTTATGCATTCTTATTTGTCGATGTCCCTGGTGTGGTATGGTATGAAAGCGCAAGCCTGATCCAGGCAAAGTTCCGCACAGTCAGAGACTGCACGTGGGCTAACATACTGTCAGGTTGCCCAGGTCTCGATGTCCCTGAGGTTGTGTTAGCTTGCCTTTTGTTTGGTCGTCAAATTTGTCTTTGAAGTGTCCGTGTTATCTACTTTTGAATCTATCTTATTGTGTTCCCATTCTAACTAACCGGCTCTTTAGCAGTCGTGCTGCAGCGCTTAAATTTCGCCTTTTTAATTATGCACTCTGGTCTGTCCAAGTAAAATCCGGGTACTCTACTTACTCCAAAAATAGAAGCCCGCGGTCCAGTTGAAGATGCACTTGTTGCCACACATCACACTGCTGGGTTACAGTTTAAGCTCCGAACGATCAGATATTTAGTGATTCGTAGTCAAGCACTCAAGGCGCCTATGGATGACCAAATTGGTGTGTTGCTCACATCCCCCTCCACCTGATGATGGCAAACAGCCGGTAGTGGAGTGTAATTTCGGGGGATGTGAGCAACACATCACTTTGGTCATCCATAAGCGCCTTGAGTGCTTGACCACGAATCACTATGTGGTTCTGTTTTTGAACATCGTGGTTTATTGTTAGAACCCTATGCAACAGTGGTATTCAAGTGTAACCTTGTTTACCATTTAGCCACTGTTTCAAGGCTCACTAAACCTTATCTTACTGTCTCCACCTGATGACGGCAAACAGCCAGAAACCGGGAGTGGTGTGTAATTTCGGGGATGTGAGCAACGCATCACTTAGATCAGATATTTAGTTCCGAAAATCCATCGCTAAATTCGATTGATTTTGATAATCGTTTTCGGTTATCTAGTAAATAAGCGAAAAATATGCTGTAGCCGATCGCGCATTGCTTCCGTGCTGTGTACTTAACGTCGTGCTTAGTTAATTCACTATTTAGCTACACGCCGTAACCTCACGACCATTATCTCGTTCTATTACTTTTCTAGGTCTGGGCAACGTGACACTGTTTCAGCATCTCTGTACTTTATGGCTGTGAGACAATTTACTTACTTCCAGACTTATTATTTCATGCATACGTGCATTCATGAAGCCCAATAGTTCTGTTACGTTTGTCGCTATTCATTGATTTCGATCACTAAGCTATTCGTGTCAGCCCACCACCAAAAGATTTATACATGTATAATTCTAATTTTCATTTTCGTTCTCGTATCTGTCTAAGCCTGGGCAACCTGACCGTATCATAGCCCGCGTGCAGTCTCCGACTGTGCGGTACTTTGCCCGGATCAGGCTTGTGCTTTCATACATATTTACATGCATACAAACATTCATACGTAATTTCTGTTGATGTCGGTTCGCTGTCGTCGAGTCATACACTCTCCCTGTCTTGTACCTCACCCAGACACGCTCGGCCGTCCAGCTTTTGCTTCACAATCAGTAAGGTTTTTCAAGACACTCTTCCAAGTTCATAGTCTGCCAATGGACACGTTTTCTTGTCTGTACCAGCTGACGCGTAGAGCACTCGCTCAGGCAACCATTCGGGTTTAATGTGCGAAACGTGTCCCACCCAGCGGAGACGACGTCTTCTTATTACTGTGACGTTGTGTTGCCTCGAAACGTGAACACTCCTTCGCAAACAATGTTGATCGAAGACCCTAGGCTTTTGACGTTTCCGCAAATTGTTTTATTGAAGTGACATCGCGTTAACTAATAACGAACATTTTCAATTTCGTATCGCGCGCCATCATGCTCTTGAAAGCATTACATTCATTGACTCAGACAAAACTGTTTTGTACAAATTACTTTGACGAGCGTTTTTTTTATTTTAATCTGACATTTTAAAATTTCAAAATTATTCAGTAATTACCCACACGTTTTTATCTGCCTTTCGACGTTCCCTGTTGTCTTTACCGATTCGCTCTCGACCTTGCTAGGTTCTTTGTGTATCGTTGGAGAAAGATACTCACCTAGAGTCACCCAGTTATTCCGTCGGCCCGCCCTCTTCATTCTTCACCAGCGGTCGATATTCCGAACATGGAGACGCGGGCGGAAGTTTGACCACGGGGACACTGACGCCTAGTCAAACGGGAAGTGTGACAGGGGAGACGAATTTGTTTGTCCATTACATGTCCAGGTTGCACCGAGATGATGTAAGTCTTAACACTCTGCGTTACCATTTCCGTTGTTTGCGAACATGAATCTATCGATTTTTTCAACACTGGCCTTTCGGTGAATGATTTTATATTTTTTTTAAAAACCATGACGTTGTATGTGTGACGTATTATCTTATTCAGACCTTTTTCTTTTTTGATGGAACTGAAAACGATTGTTGTTGTTATTGGCCTCCTTCGGTCGATGTCGACCATGGATGTACATCACAATCGCATGAATGTTCATGTTCTACAGCTTTTGGAATGACTAAACAGTCCGATTCGAGAGGAACAATCTCTCCCGCAGCGCTGGCAGCGAAAGTCAGAACTCGGTTGTATTGCATCAGTTGCGCGCCGGCGGCGTGATCTGCGTTCAGCAGCCAAGAGCTGTATCTGTTCCTCCCGAGCTTGCAGATGACGCTTTACACAATGCCTACAATGTGAGCGGTCAAGATCAAGTTTTTCCCAGCTTGCGGAGTCAATGTAAAGAGCTTTCATATATCTTTTTCAAACGTCTTTGTACCGCAAATGTGGTGTGCCCAATGGTCGACTACCTAATTGCAACTCACCATAGAGTAGATCTTTCGGAATACGACCATTTTCCATTCTGTTGAAATGACCTAGCCACCACCGGCGGCGCTCTCGTAATAGGGTGCTCTGTAGACCAGCTTTGGAAAGTACTTCAGCGTTAGTCACTCTGTCCATCCACGATATGTTCAAGATACGACGGATGCTTCGTAGATGGAAAGCATTCTGCTTACGTTCGTGTATTGTTCGGGTTTTCCATGTTTCACTGCCGTACAGTAAATCATTTAGTACGCACGCGCTGTACACCATCTTTGGCTTTACAGTCAACTTGCGTTTACCCCAAACACGAGAGTTCAATCGGGACAAAATGACAGCTGCTCTGCCAATCCACTTATGAATCTCCGTGTCTAGCGAGAGGTTATCCGCAATGGTTGAACCAAGATATGTGAAATGATGTACTGGCTAGAGCTATAGCTGGACGTCCGCGCTTCCCCGGGTGAGGTACACGAGAGGGAGAGTTTGTGACTGGATGCATTGTTGCATGGATATCCTATACCGTACCAGTCCATTCGAATCGATCATTGGCTAGCTCGACACAAACCGGTGATCAGTCAATCTTGAATTAGTCAACAGCTTTGTTTACCTTAGCAGTTGTATCTCCTCTGGCGGTTGTGTCGAGGACGAGATCTCACATTGTGTTCACAAAGCGGGTGCAGCATTTGCTAACCTTCACCACCTGTGGCGTCGACGCGATGTTTCACTCCATACTAAAGGCCGAGTGTACAACGCAGTGGTGCGTGCTACACTCCTTTATGGCTGCGAAACCTGGTCTATCCGAGCGGAAGATGTCCGTCGGCTTTCTGTTTTTGATACCCGTTGCCTGCGTAGAATTGCTCGCATTCGGTGGCAGCATCGTGTTACAAATATAGATGTCTGCAAGCGGTTGTTAGGACCAGGTGGCCACGGACTGAGAGAAATGCTGATGCTTGCTCGCTTGCGATGGTTGGGACATGTATTAAGAATGCCTACTCACCGTTTACCGTACCGCGCCTTATTCGCATAGCCTGACAGAAGCTGGGAGAAAAGATCGGGTGGCCAGTCCATGACGTGGCGCGTTGTGATGAAGAAACTCACCGTAGCGATAGGCTCAGTTGGGCGTATTCGTTTGCCTGGGTGGAGTCCAAAAGCTCCACCTAATAGTTGGCTGGAAACCTTA
>JACCGJ010006699.1:0-11975 GCA_013407085.1 Atriophallophorus winterbourni | reverse complement strand
ATACATTCCCAGCATATTGAAATGTGCTGCCCCTCAAAGCGTTTAATGCAATTGAATCGGTAATGGTGTGTATTTACGTAATCAAGCGAATACCTAATCCGATCATTTCGTATTTTTGTATTGAAAATATCATCAGTGATGAGATGATCAGTTCATACACACAAACAACTAAATTGATTGCAGCGCAGATTGTTCTTACCTTTGAGGTGAGTTCAAAACGTGACAAGAGTTTGAAAAGCTTGAACTGTTTAGCCTGAACGTTTTTGAACAGATTTATCAAGGTTATGTGGTTCGGTTTCATGCAACGTTTTAGTTTCGTAACAAAATGTTTCCAACGTTGCAATAATGGTTTTTGTTTTAAATTTAAGATATAGGGTATCTGGAAAATTGGTTTGTGCATCATTTACCAGTGTTATGCATTAGATTTTTCTGATACAAGTCTGAGATAGTGCTGTTCGGATTCCATGTTGCTAAATTTAATTTTTGACGTGATGTAAAATGACAGCCAAACATTCGTGTCAGTATGATAATAAGTATTGTACATTGCTGTACTCCCCTTGGTTTGAAACAGAAAAACATGACATTGTGGTGCTAAGTTATTTTACGAAAAATTGTGAGATTCAATAATAGTGCTTTTTTGTCCAAATTTTCCATTAGAATTGATGAACGAGGTATGTTTTGAAAGGAATATGATAGTTTATGGATCCTCTTCAACATTGTGCAAATCTGCTATCACGCAAGAGACTTTTTGAGATCCCGAAACAATTTGAGAGCAGTTATTATAAAAATACTCAACTGTTACCATTATGCCTCCTAACTGTTCCCGGTACTATTCTGCTCCATGAATGCCTTAGCGATGAACAAACCTTGACGCGCAGAAGTGGACCGTCAATTAATTGTTAGAAAACTTTGGAAATTCAGCGGTGTGAAAATTATCAGTTCAACGGATTTTTGCATGACATTGCTAGTATTTATCCGTTATATAAAATACTTCCAACTAGATGAATGATAAAACTTTATTTGTTTGAACAAATGAAAGCAATGTAATTCTTTAATATGTAACTACCAAAATATTGTCTTGTTTTCAACAGTATAAAATAGACTGCTGCGTCGATGACTCGATACACTGTCCAGCGCTTTACGAAATGCACGCTAGATTGTCAGTGTTAACCTTTTTCATATAAGTGAGTTAAAACTAAACAAAAAAAACGACTTACCAAGTCAACGTTTCTCTCGAACCATCTCTTTATTTGTCAATACAGCAGGAACCGCCTACCTGCGAATGTCAACATCAATGACGGTTTCATTGTCCAAATGGTTCTTGACCAATCAGAAATTTTTACAATTTTAATTGGTTCAAAATGACCTTGAGTACATTCCGATCGGTCGTACGTTTTTTCGGACAAAGCGCGTCACGGTTAGTCTGTCACGCTGGAACAATTTAAACCAGCATTCGGCAATGGGAATAAATTACCCCATTGGGGAAAACAGGTTATCGGCTTATAACGAATGTATTAAAAATTTAGAAACTTTATTGTAACGGCTAACTTCAAAGCTGTTCAAGGAAACTAAAATCGTAATATTATTAAATGTTAAAACAATATGATTTTTTATAAGGTTTCACGATGTTATATTTTTTCTGTCGTGATTTCTGATGTCAGATGCAGCAAAGTCATTTAACATTGCACATGATAAGAGCATGAAATTTTGATTAATTCAAGTGAAACATTTTTGCAAACAAGGTGTTTCGACTTTATTAAAGAATCATAAAGAATTTTTAAATAACAAAAGCTATATGTAAATTGTACTCAGAAAATATTCATTATTTTGTTGTTTTATATCAATAAAAAATCTGCGTTTTGTCAGTTTTTGACGCTTGTATTACATCATCAATTACAAGTTATTTTCTCAGACAATCTTTATAGAATTCCTAATGATTTAAATCAATAATGATTTTTCTACACTTAAGTTGAATTTTCGCTCACCATGATGTGTTGGTAATCAACACAAAATATTGGGGTGAATGATAATAAAATTTTCACGGCTGCTGTTACATACGAATGGGTGTCTGGAAAATGTTTCCGGTTCTTTGAAGCATGAAATTTCCTATCTGATGCTAACATTACAATGTTAAAATAATTGTTACGAACCACATAAAATTGGTTAAAAGATTTTATGAAGATAATGAGGAAACAAAGTTGTATCCAGCCTACCTAATTTTTAAATTTCGGTGAGATGTAATATAAAAAATACCTCGTGACTTTATCTGTATATGTTTTCTTGAAATAATAAAAAGCAGACCATGTTTTCTGTACTGAATTTTGATATCATGAAAATGTACCGATTTCTAATAAGTGAAATTTGTTCTTAGCAAAATTATCTTTCTGAAAATTTGAATGCCTCAGGGATGTTGGCCGTGAGGTCTACAATATACATCCTACAGTCAACTATATGGAAAGTTAATAATTCTAATTTGTCACATTTAATCACATATGAGATATTATAAATATTGTAATGATGTAGTTGGTCTTAAAAATTGGACTAATTTTTTTACCGAACAACATCTAAGATGGCAATGCAGAATGGGTCTCGAGTGCGATTAGCTTTCGAAAGTTTCCGACGTACATGGTTGATCTGTACCATATGCATGATCTCTGAGTGTTGGGTACTTAGAAGAAGAAGAAGAAGAAGAAGAAATTGGCTTTATTCATATAAACGAATTTTCAGCAGTTACAAAAATTTCATTAAATAATTTAAAGCAAATTGACCGACAGGTCCCGATATCAATTTGTCGACTGAACGATGTTTCTTTCCCGTCTTGATTGATAATTTTTTACATGTGATCCAGTTTATTAACAAATGGTGTAACCAAAGTTTTTGAGACAAAAGTGTCACAAGAATTACCGGTATCTCGTTATTCGTTCAAAATTGCGCGTCGAAAATTGGCCTCAGTTGATACGAAAAAATGATACATTTTGCCCACAGTTAGCGTTGACATTTAACGAAAAATGTTGAAAAAACCTGCGGAGAAATTAATTTTATGCACGGCCGATTTGAAGGCCCCGCTTATATTCCTGACTGTGTGGTTACCTACTGCATGAAATAATCGTTAACTTGTCACACATCCTGCATATGGATTATGGGTCGTGCGTTGATTAATCCTACGTCACAGAGAATTTTTATGAACATCCATTTCCATTCCACTTAATTTATTGTGTCGTCATTGCATTCTATTAAATAAATACTAACTTTGTAAATTCAGTAATCTCATTTTACGCAACCCTCTTTGATGTAAGATGACCAGATTCAGAGAACACCATATCTTCAAGATATAAAGAATATTCTTTAAAAGGGAAGCATTCGGGTTCCATTCCGATCTATTCGTGTGGGTTAGTAAACGCTGCCCTGGAGTTGGATATTTAGTGCACATCTGCTGTATACCATCATTTTTTCTATTCACGTCAGATTGTGGTTGCCGTAGATACGGGCGTTCAGATGAGACAAGATGACAGTTTGCTTATGATCTAATTGATCTAGATGTCTTGTGGGGCGCTATTCGCAATATTCGAACTGACATTTTTGATTTGCAAGATATGTTTGATGTGATTGTGTTTAGTAGTTTTGATATACGACGAGACGGTCGCTTGACTTTTTATCTACTTAGGCTGCCATCGCTATTCAATTCACTCAATCTACTTAATCTGGTATTAACATATAGAATGTTGGCAAACATTTTGCCAACAAAAATGATGTTTCCTGATAATTATGGCTGTCCCTTGTATCACCCTCTATTTAAATAACATACCGCATTTGGGATCTTTATTTATTATGACAAATTTAATGTGTGTATCCATTCTACAGCCGATGAAAAGGGCTTGTAATAGTTTGGAAACCTAATCATTCTTGTTTTAGATAATTGAGCTTCAAAATTTACTATTAAAAAATACTCCTTCATAATTGCTATTATGAGTCATACGTGCTAGAATGTTTTACTTCCAACACGTAATTTTCAAACTGATTCAAAATATGCCAACAATCGTGAATAATCAAAGTAATCGATGCCAATTTTTTTTAAATTCTCTCCTAGATAACATATTCATGCTGTTAAGACAGCCTCACTTCGAGAAATTCGATCAGGTCTAATGAATAGAAACATTCGTAAGTTCAAATTCCTACTCAATGAGAAGATGAAATAGAGAGGTCAACACTTATGCACACCACATTTGCCTTGGGAATTGATGTGAAAACTCCCAAAATTAGGCTTTTAAGCTGGGAAGTACTTGTATTTTAGTCCTCTTTGTGTTAGGCATCCTTCTCAAACGTAGAAAGAGCGGTTTTATGTACTCAACTGTTATTCGGATAGCATTTCAATTGCCGATTGCTCCAGTATTTCTGTTTGCCTCGCGGAAGTGTTTTTGCTTCCATAATTCGACTGCATAATCGTTGAAACAAATGTGAATAATGTACTTGCGATGAAAAATCTCAATCAACTTTTCATTAAATAAGAGTTTTCACTTTTTCGCGACCTTCAACTTACGCTCTACTGTGATCAATTTTTAGAGTGTTGACATCTTCCTGGTATATAAGTGCTGGGGATGCTAGAAGTCCTCAAACTCGTCATTTCCATTGATTTGCTAGGTTGGGTTAGATCCATTCTGTGAATCACTCGTCTACATTTTGGTTATGTCGATCTGATCAACACTGGCATGCATCTATAAATTTGTCGACGGACAAATATCTTTCGATGTAATATGCAGTTAGAGCATGCTCGCCATGGCTTAAAAAAAGATGTTGCGACTTTTCAAAGAATATACTATCGAGCTACAAAACTTGTCGCCGGACCCAGCCGGAAACCATTCAATGAGCAAAGCAGAACATTGCATTAATTCGATTATCCACGTTGTTGTCTCCTGAGGAATTTGATGTTGTTTTACAATATTATGGATAATAATCTAATTGTTCCACACTCGCAACTCAACTGTAAACGTCATTTTTTGCCCTGCGCGTTTTTTTGCTGGGAACAATCTACACGATTGTGCTGTAAACTCACCAAATCAGCAGATTTTTTAAAGAAAGTCTCGATTCCTGTTTGACCCTTAACCCGTGCATCGGAGATAACTATACATATTGACCCCATGCATCTGCATTTGTCATCCCACCAATCGAAAACAATTTCTCCCCTTTGGATTTTTAGTTGATTTTTGAAATGCTCAGTAAGCAACCAATTCCCGTATTTGCTTGTTATATTATTCGTAATTCCCATATTATTCTGTGCGTTTTTGTGTAAAGCTTTATGAACTATTATGAACATTAATTTCAATGCAAGCGCTGTATAATTTTACCAATGAATCTGCGAACTTTAATCACATCGAACGGCAAATGACTTACATATCGAACGAAGCATTCACCTAACAGAAAAGTCAACTATGCTCGAATGCCGATGACTTATTTGACTAATATGACTTATTCGACAACATAGTGATAGATGCTGCTATCCGGTAAACGAAATTCAATCCGCCAATGAATTACAACTTAGAAGTTTTACAAAGATACTTTGTAAGTATTTTCACTGCAAATTGCAATAATTTATGTTCGCGGATGCCAACACTGCATTGTATTTATCAGTAACCATTTCTAGCAGAACTATTTAAAGCATTTTTACTTGTTAAAATCGTTCTACTGAATTTAGCATAACTCTGAAAATGAATTGTAATTTGTTGTATTCTGTAACGTGAATTTTGACTCATATACAGACACCATCAGTAGTCAATTCATTTCAATTCAATACAATCTAATTTTAGCGATCTATGAAGCACATAGCTTTGCAAAATCTACAGAACAATATGGGTAGTACGAATAATATAACAATCAAAAACGGGATTGTGTTGCTTATTCAGCAGACCAAAAGGGCAGAAAATGTTTTCGGTGTGTGGGATGACAAATGTCGATCCATGGGGTCAGAGTATATAGTTTTCTTTGATGCACGGGTTAAGGATCAAGAAGGCATCATTAATTCTCTTGAACACTTACTGATTTTGTGAGTTTACAACAAAATCGGGTAAATTGATCCAAGCAAAACAAACTTACACGGCAAAAAATGTCGTCTACAGTTGAGACGCGAATGACGGTAAGTTAGATTCAATGTTTGAGCACTTGCCTTATGCAAGCCCCGTAGATTAACTGAAATTCGCAGCGGATGATTTGCGATTGTAAATATATTGCAAACCAGGACATATTTTCAAAATGATTCAAAAAATTTTTTTATGTGAATATCGATATCCTTTCCTTCGTCAACTCATTTTCACTCGCATTCTGAATAGTTGATGTAAATTTTACAATAAAACAAAAAACCAATTGGTGAAATGAATATTTAAAAACCAATTGAATCATTATCCAAAATGTGTTGCTTCGCAGAAAAAAGGGAAACGTCGAAATTTTCGTTTTCCACTCAAATGAAATAAATTTCAAGCCAAAAATAAACAAAAGACGCATTATTTAGTTTACCGAGTTTATCAAACCTTTTTATCAGTTGACCGTTCAGGACATAAAATATATCCCTATTGATAGTTGCTGAATTTTCGTCCTGTTCGTTTGTTTATATTTGTGAAAACTATGGTTTACGAACTATCTAGTGATTCACTTATCCATCAAGTCACATTTCGAAAGAAATTATTTGGCAAGTGATACATAATCTATTAACCCCGTTTAGCAATCTGTCTAACTCTTGTTCATAACTTATCTCTGTATATCTATCCATTTCTCTATTGATAGATCATTTTCTCTATAATTTTCATTTGTCTAATCCCTTCCTAACAGTATAGTATTGTTTGTCCACACACGAACACACATATCTAAATATATATCATGTATATATTATGTCATATTATATATTACAATGTCTCTAACCTCGTCATTCTATCTCTTTGTAATATAATCAATAAATGAACTATTGATCGAGCATTGTTCAATATTAATCGAGAGCGCATATTTTACTAAACAGACTTTGTGATATTCATTCAGTCAGTCAATAAAACAGTTTAGTAATGGTTGTGATTCTCTCTTACGTACAAATGAGCCAGCTATGTTTACAGACATGTCTTGTTACCGACCGGGTGGAAATAATTTGTTTCACATATCAAGAATCAAGATTCTTTCGTGAATAAGCAATTTCACTTGACTGTACTATAAAATAACACCCATAAAATACCCAGGATACAATCAAAATTTCATTTGGGTTTTTGCTTGAGGTGGGTTCACATTGGGTCGATATAAATGACCGATACTGGAGTGCCTTTCGATATAAGTATATACTATTGATCTGATAACACTGATAGCAGTGGCGTTCACAATATCCTGTGATAGTGAATTCCACAGGTTGGGATCATGTCTCTCCTCACTCGCGTTTGTGTAAAATCGGTTAATTCCAGCATAGCCATTCGCTTTTCATATTAAAACATGTCAGGTCAAATGGAAATCATAAAAGATTCATGATTCAAGATCGAAGATTCAAGAATTTATGGTCACAAAAAGAATTCTTCGAGCTACAGCAGCAGTTTATACAGCGACACGCACCTCATATGGCAACCACTTCCAGTTAAGCCCAATCAGCTGACAGTTCAGTACAATACATCAACGAATTTCATAATCAGAAAGATGATGGAGCGAAACACATACCATCAAAATTTAGGAATCTCATCAAACATGCTTGCTCATAACAGGTTGCAGACTGAGAGCAACTATGAGTTGCAAACAAAAGATGTATGAAGTCCGAATCCTACCCTGATATAAAATTTGGAAAAAAATTAGTTGTTCGTGGCAAACAACGAAAGTCTTCATCAAGAATCAGAAATCATAGAACAACATTCGGAATTTTGTCTCATACGTAAATGCGATTCGATCTTGTAGAATAATCAGCTCAGAATAGCCCGGCAAAAAAACAAAACAAAACTAACCCCGAAGTGCATGCTGTTATTGCGGAATATTGAACTATGTGCGAAAAGTCATATACAAACAACAAACTTTATATGGACACGTCAAGCAAATCATCTCGCACAACCATATGGAAATTCGCAGTACACAAAAAACAATCGAATACAATTTACACTGGAAATCCACAAAAAGATTCAAACAACCCGAAATCTCCAGGGACCGTGCAGCAAAGAGATACCTGAAATCCGGGATAGATAATACTTGAATCAGGCCACCAATCAGCCGTTTAGCATTGAACAGATGAAATCTGAGGCATTGTTTATTCAGCCCATTCCATTCCGTTTCGCTGAATGGACTATCGATCGAGCGATATCAAATAATGAGCTTCGTTTACTATACAAACTTTGTGATAATGATTCATTCGGTGATTTAACGAGTTCAGTAACGGTTGTGATTTCCTTGTTATCACGACTGCGCCAGCAGAAATACCACTCTTTAACTTTTCTGGATTATCAGAAACATGAAATCTGTTATCGAAACGGTTTAAACCATAGTTATGCACTATGAAAACGTAGTTTCTTTATACACTGATGAGAATTTCAAAATGTGTCATGTTGACAGAAAAGCACATATGCATGCATTCCCATCACACACCCCACGACCTGTTTCGTGTTGTTTGCATTCATCAGGTAGTGACAGTGGGATCACGATCCGCATGGGCTTGAGACAGTGTAAGAATTGTATGCAGAATGAGCCTGTATTCCACTGTTGGATCGGTTTGGTACCACCAACCTGTTTAATCACGTGTCACAATATTTTATTAAAAATTGCACTGAACACTATTTACGTGACGATATAATATGCCAGTTTTACTGAATGCACTCCTGAACGCTCGCTTTGGTGGCACTTTGTAAAGCGCTATGTTCAGACTGGAGGAGAGCAGATACAGATCTTGACCATAGTTCCTAGAACACCGCCGAAGTGCAAATTACGCTGATAGACCGAATAAAGCCTATCACTGTGAGCGATGCGGGGAAGATTTTCACTTTTGATTCGCACTGTTTAGTCATTCTAAAACCTGTGAAGCATGAAATCATCATCCGCTTGTGATGTTGCATGCTTTTCAATCACACACACTCACACCGTTTCATCGCCATTGTAACTCAGATCAAGCATATCGATTACTGAAACTTCTTTTTAAATTCAGGAAAACTAACTCATTCAACAGAATGCGATAAGCATCGTTTGTAATACAACAGGATTTTATTTCGACGGGAATCATTAATCATAGCCAAGCGAGCGAAGTAAAAATTCATTCTATGTTGCAAATTTTACTTGAACACCACAATTTTTTCAATTGTTTCTGCGCATCGAGGAATCTCCATGCCATATTGTCGTTGATTGAAACAGCGCTCAAATTATTCTTTTTTAAAAAGAAAATTTGCTCAAATCTCCATCGACGAAATTTTCTTTGAGATTACATTTTATGTGTCAATCAATTGTCGCCAAGTGACAAAAGTCCGTTAATTTCAAGAAAAACTAGTTGCTTTTACGTTTATGTAAAATGGTTTAAAAAATTATCTCGAAAAAATTTCTTACGCGAAAATACCGGATGAACATAACATGAATTTTCGAGTTTGTCAGTGCAATGCATAAAAAAATGAAAATCTGTTATGTAAATAACAGCTTATTCATGGAGAGAGCAATTTGGATAATTGGAAGCACTTTATTGATTAAAAATTAAAAAAAATTAAATATTCAATATGTTTAACTGATGACTTATATTAGGTACTATGGCTTGCATTTCATTTAACTATTTGCTAGATTTCTATTCAAAAATCCCTGGTGGTTTTCTTGCATTGAACTGATCTGTTTGAGTGGTATTTTCATAACTACATTGTGTGGAATCGGGAGGAAATAATAAACGATACTTCAGCTTTGAGTGTTTATAATCATACTTTAGTTTATGTGTAAATTGTACAGTATTCGTCGTTTGTTTAACACTGGTATAAGACTGAACTTTCGAAACTTTTCGAACATAGCTTCGTCTTTCTATCTCTTCCCTTCTCTCTCAATCGTTAGACACTTTGCCTTTCTACGTTGGTGGACAGTGAGTTTTGTGATCGACTTGCCAAAGAGTCTTCTTTTACATAGAAACTGCACACACATTAAAAATATACGATTAAAACGAATAATGCAATGTTTATTTGATCCTCGAGCTCATCTACCTCCGGAACCGTGTGATAATTTTCTTCGGTGATCAACATGTGATTGCACTAATTCATTCAGTGAAAATCAATATCAATCTGTCATATTCCGTACTTTGGTTTAAGCAAATTGAATAGCTTTTAACTAATTCTGTTTACTCGCCAGTCGGAGTTTTGCATTGAACATGTCGATTACTGAAACACGTGTTTTCAAGTTATGTAAACGAACCCATTTAACACAGTGCGCTACTGGTAATCAATCAGGATTCAATGTTAACGATAGTCATCAATCATAGTGATAGTTGTACAAAACCGAGCGATAGGATAATTCCTTCACTTTTAGTAAATTTTACATTCATCACACGAGCCCCAAGTATCCTTAATGTTTTTATTAATTTCCTTAGAACAAAAGCGGCGTGGCGTCGCAATCCAACTTTCAAATTCAAATCTTTGTGGTTAAAACATCCCTACAAACACACAGGGAATCAATATTTTTTTTCAAACTTTAACCATGATTAAATCTTATTCAGCAAAATGTTCTTTCAGCTTACATTTACCGCGTCCATCAACTGTTCTTGTCGCCAAGTGACAAGTCCGCCAATGTCAAGAAAAGCCAGTTACTTCAATGTTTATGAAAAATGATTTTTTAAAATATTGTTTTGACGAGTCATGCTGTGACTAAAATTAAATGCTTACTTGTAACTGACGGATGAACATGCTAAGCATGCGACCTTCAAAATAATCTATGACAGTATTAGTGCAATATATTAAAGAACGAAATCATCCTATGCTAATAATAATTTATTCAAAGATAAAGGAAACAATTTTGAAACAATTTATTGATTCCCAATCGAAAACAATTGATAATTAACCACGTTTAAATGACGAGTATTTTTATTTATTTGGTCCTCAATTGCGTTTAATTATATGCTGGATTTTGCATTCGACAATTCCTGATAGTTTTCGTGTTCAGAACTGATCTGGTTGTATCGTACTTTCATGATTCCCGTGCGTAGAATAGGGGAAACGGTAACGTATAATTCAACTTCGAGGCAGCCAACTCTCTAGCTGGCAAGGCTTGCCTGTTCCGTCTGAAAATCACACACTTAACATGTGGATGCGATGAAACGCAGCAAATGAAAAGAAATATTCACGCTTTGAATATATAAAATCAACTGCGACGGTTACTCAGAATTCTATATATATGTCAATACTGTATTATCGATTAGATTATTCACGGTTAAAATTTTTTCCACTCATAATCTGCTTGTTTTGACGAAGGAAATCCTACGAACTAAATCTCTGGCAGTTTTCCATTCTAAGATCGATGAATATTCGTCAATCCGCGCAAGGCGTTTTATTTAAGAGCTCTTTGAAACAAAACATAACATTACAACTCAACAAAAGATCAGGACGCACAGAAAACATATGCCCTGAAAAATCGCAAACCCATAACAATTTCGATTTCGAAGAACATCACGCGATCAGCCCATGACCGTCTGACGGGATCAGCATCAGCTATTGAACCATATGTGGTTGGTAGAGATCGGTCAAACGATCCGACTTGGCACGAAATCAGCTGACGAATCAGATCGAAACAGTAACCAGAACTGACATACTGAGAGCACCCTCTATGATTAGCATATTCGCCTTAAGCTATGACTGTGTGCTGTGATAACCGGTTGGCCAATAAGCGTACTCTTGCGTCAAATTGTTCTAGAGTGAAAGTGAATAATGTTGGGAAGGTTGAGCACAGGGTGATGAGGAAATGCCGAGAATCTCGTGATTGACTCAGCATGCAGTGTTCCCAAATCATGAGCTCAAAGCATGTCAGTTTGT
>JACCGJ010006697.1:0-25907 GCA_013407085.1 Atriophallophorus winterbourni | reverse complement strand
TTTTACGTTCTTCTTTTATCAAACTTAAAAACGAATAGTAATATTCATTTTAAACTGCTAAACTCGGTATAGTATGTGTGAGTGTGTTTTGATGGCGAAGGAACAAATACGTTTAGGTGCGATGAATGAAGTTACGGTCTAACAAACCTTGAATATTGAAGCCGCTTTTGTATAGCACTGCCAGGACCAAACTTTTCAATTTGTGCTCACTGATCAAGATCAGTTGACACTGCTGCTCACAAGTCTAAAAGTGCATACTAATGGGATTAAGGTTAAACAATTTTTGAAAAAGCTAATTTAATATGAAATATGAGGTGGATGTTTGCTGTTCTACGCTCCTTTTAATACTGAGCGACAGATTGTGTAGAATTTTATCATGATCACTCGTTTGTCAAACAACTGACCAAGAACAAAACACGTCGTTTATAGACGAACAGCGTGATCATCAAAAGTTGTCAGCGGTGGTCAAGCGATGCCATGGCAACCGGTTACAATTAAGACGTCACATATATACTTGGCTCATTTGACCGACATTGACTGTTTGCATCTTACTTGATATGAATCTAGGTTCATTTGCTCCTGTTTTCGTTGACTTACTCAAATTCTTCCCGATAACCTGTTGCTCCTCTGATGTGGCTGCTCCTGATCTGTCAATGATTGCAGCCAGTTGTACTGTGTATTGAACGCACGGTCGAACCAAAGGGAGTACCGCTTCCCTCTGTGTTCCAGCTACTTCGACTATTTCCGTTGATTTATCATTTCCATCGTAGAATACACGAAAGCGATCCACGCTAATCGTTTCCGGATCCAACTTCCATGTGACCAATGTCCCGGGGATCGAATCAACCACCACCGAGTTGATGATTGGGGTAGGAAACACGACAATCTCATCTGGAAAGCGATAGGATCATGATGGTTGTGGTTTCTGATCCGCAACATCAGGATTATTATTCACAAATAACACAAAAGCAGATGTGAAGTGATCAGGTTGTGCTGAATGCGATAAAACTGGAAGCTAAACCATCATCAAAGCAAGTCCTTGCTGACAACTTTGGCACAAGAGTGATAGGATAATTCAACGGAACACGCAGGTTCTGGATCGAATTACCCTCGCTTATGGGTAAGAAGCATAACGGCCAACGATTGGGATGCATAACAAAACCGATGAAACTTGATATTACTGAAGATTATAAAAGCATTTAGGACCGTTACTAGATATGTGAAGTGGTGAATTTTAAAAGACGTGAGCAGTCAAGTCGAAATTCGTGTAGAGTTGAGCTTAATTTTCTTCCAGTATTGAGACTCGTTGTGTTACATGTCAATCTACGAGACTTGAACTCATTCTGTCTCTAACAGATGGTTCTTCATTATATGTTTTTCACTCAATATAGTGTGAAGCTGAACATTCAAATTAAGTCATATTTGATTATGGCGTAGAACGCGTGGTGGCCAATCCGCCACATAGCATGAGCATTTAAATATCCTAACTATTAGCCTTTTTAAAGTCGGGTCCCCTCATTTTGATAACGCTTTGGCTAGTTAGGCTTTAGGATATGCCTCAAAACTGTGTTCAGTGGTGGTCTTGTAGTAAGCATCTTCTAGAAGTGTTTGATTGATCTTGTCTGCTGTCAAGTTGCTTGACAAGGGAAGCTTGTTACGAGGCATGGCAACTCGGATTTGTCATCTTGTGGTTTCACTTCTATTGCCGTTTAAGTTCCCTCCTTATATTTTAGGATTTTATGTTTTCATGTTTGTATGCAGGTTTAGCATGCAGTATGAGCGGTCAGTGTAAAGCTGTTGCTAATGCTAACGAGTATATGAAATGTGATTAGATAATGAGAAATTATTTTATCTGGTCTGGTTTGTTTGTGGTTTTATTTTGCCTTTGCTTCCCTTGCGATTTGTTGCATCGGATGTAAAAAACGGCAGAATTTCAACGACACTGATGTTATGCATTAAACACAACTTTGAAGTCAACTAATCTGAGCAACGTCTGCGACATATGTATCAGAGTAACGAGTTGTTCTGTCTGCTATACGTCACTTAATAAATCGCCAGTTTTCCATGCATTTTTACAGCACATTCACTAAGCACTACACATTGTTCCTTAACGAACAATTCATGGAGAATATGACATTCAAAAATCGCGCTAAACTTGGACTCGGTGATACTGTTCTCGTTTGCATGGTTCCTCATCGCCTAACCGACGTGGTGCTTCGTGCAGCCTACACACATCAGTTTGGATAAAACGATGAGGTTGAAATACGGTCGAGAAAATCTAAGTGATCTTGATTTGCTGATTGTTTATTAGCTTAGATTTACACACCCAGGTTCAAATATTGTGAATTCCTTTAACAGGACACTGAGAGTAATATGCGAATTGGCTGATCACCTGCCATTTTGTCCCGGTTGAATTTGTTGTTGTAACTTGACTATGAAGATAAAAACTGTAGAAAGCGTATGCGTACTAAATGCAATACGCTATAAAATTAAAACTCAAGCAACGAAAAAACTCAGAACTCAGAAAGTTTTATGGTAGAAAAAGCAGTAATCTTAACAATAACTATAGGATGATAGGTATATGGAGTAAAATTACAAAATTAAAACAAATCCGAATGCTTTCTGTTTAGGAGCATACGTCGCATTTTAACTTATAATGGAGGGTAAATAAAAAATACATAGTAACTCTTTTCAGTATGTCTACAGAGCATGTGCGCGCTGCCGTACTAACATCGCGTACGTTGACTGAGTTATGTATATAGAATGGTAAAAGATCGCATACCTAATGAGAATTTTATAATTGGGTAGGCTGTACTTGTGCTGATGGCGCTAAAGTGATACGATTGTTTTGGATATCGTTCCTACGTTTACGGAAGAATTCGCCATTGACCGATCAAATTATAGGTTGAATTTGGAACATTATCTTCAAGCTATAGAAAAACAGGCGTGGCATTCCGCTGCTCAACAAAGATCATACCCTCATCACGCAAAGTCAACCGAACGATGAATTACTGCGCATTGTTTTATAAGTCGTGGAAGAGATTTTCACTGCATATACAATGCACGTACATGATCAGCATCGACACAATGATGAAAGTTACAACAACAGCACTGTATAATTGTAACATCTCTCATTAATACCACATTTTAAACAAACCATCTGAATGCTAACTCACTCACCGGCGGTTGATTTGAACACGATGCACAGCAGTAATAGAATTTGGAACACCATTTTAGGCTATTTGCTGGTCTATTGAATCTTATATAGGATTTCAATGTTTACCTTTCCATGCAACATAAATCATTGTAGACCCATTTCAAGAAATTGGAAACGAATTTTCCAAGCTGATTAATTTAAGGTTTAGTGCTTTTAACACGACCACATGCAACGATTTATGGTGCAAGAGCTCAATTGTCTGGAATTTCGTCGCATAACTTCAATTAATTTCGGAATGTAATTTCATGTGCGGGAATTTACTCGTCATGATTACTCACACGTAAAATCTCTTTGAAGCATTGACTGAATGAGCAGGTAAACTTCATTGGGAGCATGTATTATATTATTGAAAATTTATAATTAAATATTTAATAATTAATTAATATTAAAATACTTCATGCCGCTCAAAACAGACGTGCACCAAAGCTACTTGCAATTATAAGAATACAGATTAGGATAACATCATTTAAATTTTACATAAGGGAAGCTGAACTATAAATACATCGAGTATAATGTACCCCGTTCTCGCAAAAATAGTAATTGCACAGGAAATATCTTATTTTCACTGAACCAAATTGACAAGCCTCTCATCACCAAGGATATAATTCTGAAGTATCATTTCAATATTCTTTATCTTGTACTTTTTTTCGACATTCTGAGTTTAACCATTTCGATTCTATAAAATATCACAACGGTATAAATATCACAATGCAAAGAAATTTGAGTGGAGTCGGTTAGAGTAGTTTTTGGGTAACGTTTCACTTCTGACACAGAAGCTTCGTCAGACCAAGGGTGATAGTCAGGACAGGGAACATGGTATAAATATCGATTATTTAACCGCCATATTAATAGTAACAGGACAAAATAAAATCCTGAAAATGAACAACCCTGGGACTTGAAATGATGCTATATCTGTACCACGGTTATCACAAATACACCACACACCTAATGATGGGTCAGTAGACGTTCTCACCTGAGCAATTGGCAGGTGGATCTTTGCACGTTTTCCCCACGTCCGTTTCATTGCACGATGAACACTTATATACAGCCGGTTCCAAGCTTGGACACCATGGCTCCAGAAAGATATTTTGCTTCTAGTCCACTTATATCATCGAACGTCTGAGCTTGCCGACTATGTTGAGCGCCTCGGAACACTGGACCTGAGAACGTTTTCGCAAAAAATCTTGCCTTTTCATTCAAAGTTCTTACTACTGTTTCCCACTTCATTAATAACTTGTTTTAAATGCGAGCTTGTAGCAACATTTCAGGTCATTGTTGCACGCTGGAAATGCCCCACTCCGCACGGGATTGCCCCGGGTATTTTATTCGCTACGTGTGTGTTTTGTTCGGAATTCCCTACCTGAACGAGACAGACGACTATATGCAAGCCAACACCGTTGTTGCAGTTAATCTATGGAATAAACCTCAGGACTTCATCATAATATTTGATCAGCTATGTTCACCAAATGTCCTTATACCATCATAATGTTCCTCCGACTAAGCTGTCATTCTTTATCCTAGCTTTTCGAATGTAATAAAACCGTCTACATTTTAACCGCTCAAATCTGTCAAGGACATTCAACTCATGGTAATAAATGCACGGTTTCAATTCGGTTTATTGCATTTCATGAAATGATTGGGCGGTAAATTTATTATGAATGTTCGGTGACTGTGACCGTCCAAATATCATGGGTTATTAGCTCCGATTTGTTAAACGTGATTCAATTTCTCATTGGTTAGTGTCAATCGTATCATCTAATAAACCCATGGATAGCCTGTAAAAATATCCCATCCACTTAAGTTTTGAAGCATTAAACATGGAACATATCTGAGCTGAGATTAATGGTTTGTGGACAAATCTGGGTCCTACCTTTAACTTCATTTTTATGCTAATGGTGCGGTGGTAGTATTCAAGATTCAAGTTTCAAGATTCAAAATATACATGTATGTGTGTGTGTGTCAGGGCATATCACATATATAATGACCCCATGACTGGGATATATTATTAATAGTTGGGGGCCAAAATTAGGATTAGCTATCATGTAGACGTCAAGTTTCGATTTTAGTATAGGTAAACTGTGTGAGTTTACCAAATCGGGGGGTAGGGAATTCCAAACAAAACACGCACACATCGAATAAAAATTCCTGCGTCAGTTTCGTTTGCAGTGTGGTATTTCCAACTTGCAACCATGACAACGGATGTTGCTGGAAGTTAGTAGATGGAATAATTTATCAAGGGGGTTGGAAACAGTAGTGAGAACTTTGTTTTACAATGATAGGATCGCCTCGCATTCTCCCTTGCGCAAGTGCCCTCAGATGCAGTCGTCTGAGTCGCTCGGCGTATGGCGTATTATCAAAACCATTGACAAGCTTAGAAGCTCTATGTTATAAGTACTCGAGAAGTAAAATATCTTTCTGAAGCCATTGCGTCCAGACTTGGCAGCATAGTCTAGAACAGGGTGTATATAAGTCTTCATCAAGAGAGGAAGACAACACGAAGAGAAACGTCAAAATATCCGCTGTTAAATACGTAACAGCCATGACGCGCTTTGGTAGACAGCGTCGCATTGTAGACCGTTTTTCAAAATTCTGCACGAATCATAAAAGCGTCCGGAATTACAAAATATATGCCGAACGCGGAGCTAGTGAAATATCTGAGTTTATGGCCACTTACGATAAATTGTCCGATTCGTTGACACCCCTTGATTTTTCGAAAGATTACGAGGTTTGGATGAGCGCAGAAAATTTGTGCGGTGCATCGAACCATTCCGAAAGGGTTTTCGTGCCTATATTTTCTGGTGAGTTGGAGGATGTTGGGATGTTCTTGAAGACTGAGTTAATCGTAATTTCCCAATTTTATGTCATGTTCATAAATCAATACATATGTAAACTTGAATAATAAAAGTGCTTCGGTGAGATCAAATAAATTCCACCGAAAATGACTTGAATAAGTCCTCTGAGCCTGGTTCCTTCAAGAGGAAACCAAGTTTTGGCCATTAAGGAGGAAAGTAAATGTAATGTGCTAAATCGTTCATGGAAAAAGTTAAGAATTTTGTGCCAAGTAAAAAAATGTAAAGCGAAATTCTAGGTATGCGAATCCTGATCATACTGTATCTACATGATGAATGCAATGTGGTGTGTGTGTGATAGAAATGCATGCAACTGCAGGAATCGTAGCCAGTTCAATTGTTACATGCTGGTTCAAATTTACACAGTAGATCACAAATTAATTCTCGTCCAGCATTCGAATTTATCTCTGAAGCTGCAAAATTTTTTTTTTCATTATTCATTATCATTCATTTAAGGTTGATTGAATCGAATAATGCTGTATTCACCAGTTGATTGTAAACAGTCCACAAAAGGGTCATTTTCTAAAAAATATACGAAAAAATTATAAAATTTAGGATAGGACAAAATATATATTCACGTATGCTTAAGAGGAAATGTAATTTGAAAAAAATAAAAAATCTGTCTGACTGTGATCCGACTGAGATATGAATGCGGTGTGTTCGATTAACAAATTCTCGAAAGTGAATAATAATAATACAAGTCATGATATCTCAGAACTCAAAACTCAGAAAGATTTATGGCAGAAAAAACCAGTAAGCTAAACATTAACCATAGGATGACAGGTATATGGAGTAAAAATATAACATCTCTCAAAAATCAATAGGGACAGTCATATACAGCATGGTTCGTCATATACTCATTCAGTTCAGAAGCGAAAACCGCAACAGATTCCGAGCGTGTGATTTCTTCAGGCAAAATGCTCCAAGTGAGACAAATTCTTACCTAAAAATTACGACGAATATCCAATCGAGAATGCGGATTGCATGTTTTTGTGTTCGAGTAAGGCCATTGGGATTTAGCAAGTGTATAAGGGGATGGTTCTCAATCTACAATATTTAGAATGCCAACAGGATGTCACTCCGTATCCGTCGTTGGGTAAAATCATATAGATTTAGTTTTAACATTCCCTCTTTTAAAGGCAAATTCCTCTATCGGGAGATCAAATTTGTCGCACGATGATAATTCCTGTCAAATAGTTCGATATCCTTCCTTATCCATGGTGCCCAATCTTAGATGAAATATTCCATAACAGGACGTACATACGTAATAATTAACTGGGGTAAGGTTTCGGGCATGAAAATCCTTTTTAGAAGGCTCAAGATACGGTAGGCTATATTGTATACTGTCCGGGCTATATTGTACACTGTCCGGGCTATATTGTACACTGTCCAGGCTTAAGGTTGAACGACACCCAAATACAGTGTTCTTTTACTGCGGTGGTCCAGACGAGATCTTGCGTGCCAAGCTTACACGTGTGGTGCAGAGATTTTCCAAGCCGCAGAATTTTACATTTCGCTGGGTTAAATGGTAACTCACTTGTCTTGGACCAATGAAGTAAGGTGCACAGATCTTGTTGTAATGTCATACACTCATTAACAGACCTGACACGTATCCATATTTTAATATCATCGGTAAGCATTATCAAGTTACATCCAATATCCTCCACTTTATCGTTCATATACACCAAGAATAGATGTCCAAGCACCAAGCCTTGCGGAACTCTAATTGTGACGTCTATCTTTCTAGAGTGGGTGCTGCCAACACGAACTTGGACGTGTCTATCAATAAGATAGTCCATTATCCAATTCAGCAACATTCCCGTATTTCCACAATCTTTGAGCTTTTTAATTAAGATGTCATAGTTGACTCTATCGAAAGGTTTGCAAATATCGATGTAACAAACATGTACAGCCTCACCTTCGTCTAGTGCCATAGTACAATCATCGAACCTTGTAAGAAGGTTAGAAAAGCAGCAACGACTTCTTTGAAAACCGTGTTGTGCTGCGGTCAAAATATATTGGTTTTCAAAATGTTCTCTTATGGGCGCAGTCACAATGCGTTCCATTAATTTAGAGATCACCGGAAGTAGCGTTACTGGTGCGAAGGCTACCGCCTTTAATTCACAGGATTCGATCCAGGCAGCACGTTAAAAGTTACATCATATCGCTTTGTGACCTCAGTACAAGTTCATCCTCTGGGCTAGAAACGATTGTGGCTGGTCCAAAGGTACTACACTAGAAGCCGCTACCAAGTGAATGAACATGGTATTTTGAGTTAAGCTTACGCGCTGCGAGTTTCGGCCTATTTTATCTCAAAAACGCATAACTTTGTTTCTGTTTGTTATTTGACCAGTTACACCAGAATCACAATAACCCTACATTGTTTGTTTGTTAAACATAGAGCATGGTGCTGAGTTCAGACGCTAATCATATATTAACGAAGTACTAACAGACAGACGGACCACTATCATTCACGCAATGTTTTTTATGTATTTGCTATGACAGGATAACGTTTGAATACCAAAACAATATATTTGTGAATAAAATGTACACCAATGCCACTAATGATTAATGCAAACAAAATAAACTGTCGTTGGCACGAACACACTAGCTAAATCACAGGTGAGATCATAAGAGCTTCCGATGGTAAGTATTGGTCGATTTTTTCGAACTTATATCAAATACTTGTAGCTTAGACGCATGCATTTCGTTTGTCGGGGTTTGTTAATCGATTTCATTAGTAGTGGAACTTTATTCAAAGCTTTCTGGCGTCGACCTATAAAGCGTAAACGCAAGAGTAACCATCAAAAACGGTTCGATGACCGGCACAAAGCAAAATCGAAACTCGTCAAATAGACTAATCAAGATAAACCAAAAGAATCCGGGTTGAGGAAGAATTTCAAGAGCATCTTCGAGTGAGAACCTCTTTAAAATTAGGAATATATGCTGGACATCATCAGCTAGTCAATGTTGTGCGATTTGGAACATTCGGACAAGCGTTTGCAACATCGACAGGGCTCGAAATGATCTGGATCGTAGGACTAACCCGAAAGTTCGAGTCGAATTCTCGATCGGACCAGTAAAAAATTCATTCCGCCGTGGTTTGCGAATTCGCCTATAAAATATTCATGCAATTCTGTTAACTCAAACTTGACTAACATTTGACCAAAAAGCGTGAAATGAAATTAACTACTAAAATGCTGATATGCATGCATTACCATCACACACACACATACGACCGGCTTCATACTGTTTGCACTCATCAGGTAGCGAGGGACAGTAGGATCAGAATCAGCATGCGCTAGAAACAGTGGGATAATGGTAAACAAGTTGCGCTGGTATGTAACTGTTGGGTAAGGTTGGTACGACCAACCTGTCCAATCCTATGTCGAAACACGTAAATATGGTGTAAACCCATGACCATAAACAAAAATGCTCATTTGTTTTCATTTTCATCACACAAACAGCACGAAAACGGTTGTGATATGTGTGATGAAAATGCATGCAAATGAGCATTTTTATTCATGATCATGGGTTTGAACCCTATCTACTTGTGTTTGAACACATGTGATTGAACAGATTGGTCGTACTCAACTTATCAAACAGTGGCATACATGCGCAACTTGAAATTAACTACTGTTCGTGAAATACGCGTGTTCTGCGGTAAAGTAGTGAGTCAAATGGTCAAGTTTTTCGTTTCCTGGAACTGGCTCACTCGTGTGCCACGCAAAAATGAACAATATTTGACACAGGAAGCAATAATATTTCCGAATAATGAAAAGACCTTTGGTGTATACTACACCTGTGAAAATTGTTAAATAAACCCTCGGGAACGTTTTCCAGCTGTAAAAAATAGCAAGCAGTGCGCCCCAGATGGCACGTTGAGTTTGGAGTTTGTAGTGGATAGGTGCCGAACGTGAGTTATCGGAAAGTATGATAGAGATCACGGAACTTCAGACTGCGTGTATCCTGGTACCATCCTCGTACAATAATAATTTCAATTCAGAACACGACAAGAATATGTGTTGCTTGAATACTCTTGGGAAGGAGCAGGCAACCGACAGTATACTATAGAAAACTAAAGTCCAAAAAGAACAGATGCAACCACGGTAGAACTAGAAAGGCGCCCGCGGAAAAATGGGTGTATTATCCAGAATTAATAATCGACTTAAACAAACTACGAAAATTAATATACAGGATACACAAGTTCAACAAGCTAGCATTGAAGACATCCATAGATTCTCTGGTTACTGCTCAGATTTCTAAGTTGATCTATACAGCCTACGAAAAATCAGCAAACATTTTATGTCAGTTAAGATATTCGATAGGAATGTCCATTTACTGCGACTTTACCGAAGAGTCATGAAGAATACTCTTCTCATAATGCGATTGTCAAATCAAATGGTAATGGAATGTCTGACAGAGCCCACCCTCGAATACGAAAAAATTATAAAGATGTGGTGTATGTGGCAAATAAGAAGATTTGGCTCTTTAGCGGTTATTGGTTCATCTTTAGATAACTCTAAGAACCGTGTTTGTTAAAGCAAGTTTAAAGCTTACTCGGTTGTTTGCATAGGACAAACAGTTGGGAAAATTCGTACAAAGATTGAAGAGCGCGATAATTTTTAAAAAGAAACATCCATAGCGTGAGAGGGATTAGCAATATGCATAGAAAATTCCACATTATCTGAATATTGACCACAATATGAACCTTAGCACATAAGATGTATTACGACGTATCGTTAACCCTGATATGGAACGCCTCTACGCCGAAGCAGTAGTATGACATGCGATAAGCAAATCCGACAGGGCAAAAATCATCAAATTTGGCACTCGACACGGATACACACAAACATTTATTTTGATCACAATTATGCTTAACAATAAATTATACTTTTAAACGTATGTATTCAAGGTAATTTGAGGTAATTCAAGGTTTTTAATGGTCTAAAAAGCAACAAGCTTAACAAAAAACATAGGATGGTAAAAAGTGAAATATAAGTGTATAAACAAGATAAGGAATTAGATTAGACAGTCTATAAGTGTTCGGGAAACGAAAAATTCAATAAAAATTCGTCTAATTTTGTTTTGTTTCTACGAGCTAGTGGATTGAGCAACAGTAAAAAGTAAACTGTTCCAAGTAAAATAGACACGGACAGCATAAAAATCCTTCTACAGTTCAGGCGGGAATGGGGTACCACCAGCACATATTCATGTGCCCGATCATTTCTCATATCCCTTCGCGTGAATAAACCCTGTAAGGGATGGTTAGGGGTATGAAATGTTTTGTAAAGTAAGATAAGGTCTCCTCTGATTCGTCGATAAGGAAAGTCGAACAGATTCTGGTGAGCTATCCTTTTTTATAAAGCTTCATTGGGATGCTTAGAACTAGTCTTGTTGAGCGGTGAAAGATTTGCTGCATAAGTTCTACATCCTTCTTGAGCCACGGAGACCATGACTGCACACCATATTCCATGACTGGTCACAAGTATATATTCATGATCCTTAGGAATAACTTGGACGAAAATTTCCCAAATACCCGTTTAACTAGATTTAGGACACGTGTTGGTTTTATAAAGGCAGCGTTAGTTTGAAGTGAGTTTTTGAATATGGACGATATCCAGATACCCAAATCGTTTTCTTCACTGTAATTTTCAAGTACATGTGAACCTATATGGTATGTGACCTCTATTCGATTACCCACGTTTATAAACCTGCATTTGTTGAAGTTAAATGCCAGTTTGTTATTAAACGACCAATTTATAAACGTATCAAGTTCTTTTTTAATAGTTGACAGCCAGCAAATAACGAAATGTTACACCGAACAAGTTCCAGTAGTTTATTGACATACACCAGAAGGAGGATCAGGCCAAGGACTGAACTTTGGGGAACTCCGCTAGTTGCTCGGATTGCTTTTGATGTTGCAATGTCAACACGTACCTGGGTAGTGCGATTTGTTAGGTAGTCATTTAGCAAATTCAACAATTTTCCGGTGATACCTTACATTCATGCTTCTGCAGTAGTAGGCTATGGTTAACACGATAAAATGCTTTGAAAATATCTAGATAACATGCATAAATTACTAGCCCTTTATCTACCGCTTGTGTCTAATCATCCAGCGTCATCAGTAATTTAGATAAACAAGAATAATTTCGTCTACATCGATGCTGTTTTTTCGAAAGCAACTGATTGTTTTTAAAATGTCAACAATGAGGCGCTCGAGTCATCATCATCATCAAAGACAGCATTACACCGGTAGCGCGTACCGAATGCTTAACTGCCACACAACCATGAAAAAGTAAAAGCCCAAAAGATGGGGAAGGGTGGGGCTTAAATAGCTACGGAATCTATAGAAGAGTAAGCACAAACGAACTGGGTAGAGGTGCCTACACCTCGAATGGAACATGCATTCAAACAAGTTTCGTGAACGAGTAGAGCGACATCAGCACGGCAGCTTCCTTGCGGCTTTCACTGTCATGCATCATAAACAGCTTTTCTCGTCACTCCGCTTGACAACATACAAGGTTAAACAAACACTCCAGAAGATGCTTAGTGCAAGACCGCCATTGAACACGGTTTCTGGACATATCCTGAAGCGTAACTACCATTGCGATATCTGATCGCGGGGACACCAGCCTGGAAGACGCGCTGCGCCTACTTTGGAAAGGTTATTAGTGAGGGTTTTTTACTGCCTATGCCATGTGACGGTTTGGCCACCCCGAGATTTACGCCAATCAGGATGTGGCGTCGCAAAAAGAATCTGTTTCGGAAGTCGGTGGTCCGGCATCCGTAAAACGTGACCCAACCAGCGTAACCTATGCAGGTTGATTTGCTTCTCTATATCAACATTACTACCGAGCAACTTAATTCGGAGAGCATCGGTGCGTATGCGATTGTAACAGCTAACCCCTAGAATGTTGCGGAGACATCGGTTTTCAAATATTTGAAGACGCTGAATGTGTTCTTTACGTAAGGTCCAGGTAACACAGCCCGAACTGTCGCTTTATAGACTCTACCCTTGAGTAACAGAGACAGTCCTTTCTGGCGCCAGAGGTGACCTAGGTTGTGGAATGCTACGGTCGCTTTAAAATGCGTGCCGAGACCTCGTCGTCTAACGATGCAGAATTATTGATACAACTACCGAGATACGTAAAGCGATCTACAATTTCAAGCGCCTGATTGTCAAGTAATAAAGTGCTGTTTGATAAGTCGATGTTCTGTAGCAGAACACTGCACTTAGAGGGGGCAAAACGCATTCCAAATGCGGACACAATACTAGATAGCTTGTTCAGTATCGCCTGTGCATCTGTGTACGAATCGAAGAGCAGAACTATATCATCAGCATAGTCCAAGTCGAGAAGCTTGCAGCCTGGCATTATGTGAACTCCGAAGGCTGGGGCACCGTCGCTGCATAATTCCATGATAGCATCAATTACGAAATTGAACAAAAACGGAGAAATCGGACATCCTTGTCGGACGCCACTAGTAGTGTGGAATTTGAGAGAGAGTTCGTTGTAAACCTTAACGCATCCGGATGTATGTGCATAAAGTGCACGTAGTATGTTGACATACTTTTGTGGAACGCCTTTGCACAGCAAGGTGTTAAACAGGACATTTCGATCGACTGAATCAAATGCTCCTTTGAAGTCTAAAAAGATGGCTATTGTCGGCTGTCGCAGTTCTAAGATCCGTCGAAGAGTGAAAATGTGGTCTATACAGCCTCTGCCAGGTCGGAAGCCAGCTTGCTGCTCTCGGATCTGTGATTCCCTATGCGAGGTTAATCTTCTAAAGCATATGGACGCTAATAATTTCGTAATGATGGGAGTGAGACTTATCCCACGGTGATTAGAGCATGAGCTTCGCACACCTTTTTTAAATATAGGTATGATAACCGATTCGCCCCAACTCGGAGGGACGGATTCTCACAACCACACTTCACGGAGGAGATCGCCTAATGTGCTGATTAGGACTTGGCCACCTTCTTTGAACAAAACAGGCGGTATGTCATTGTGGCCAGCGGCTTTGAATCGTTTCATGGATTCGATACACGCTATAATTTCTAAATTATTAGGGGATCTACGCTAGCAGGCCAAGGATCACAGTGCCTCAAGTGAAGGAATGATTATGTTTCAGGTGACCAGCTGAACTGTTCTTCAAAATGTTCGGCCAAGCGTGAGAGGCGGCGATTCATATTAGTGATACGAGTACCGTCTACTGCTAATGAATAATCGAGATTGTGCACAGAGTTGTATAAACCGTTCACCATTATCTGTACGCTGGGCTTCAAGACCAAACATGCCACCTAATTGTGATTCAGATGTATCTAAGCGACCCAGTCTGGCATTTATATCTCCCGCTAAGACAACAATATCTGAGCTTTTTGCACGTCGCAAAAGAGCATAACGATCGTCATAGAAGGCGTTCTTCTCGTCGTCGGAATTGGTGTTAGTCGGAGCGTAAGTTGCTACAATAAACAAGCATCTCTGATTAGAAGATTTTGAGTTTGGTCTAATATTAGTGGCTAGTCTAACTGCGCACATCCTGCTATTACAAGGAATCCAATCGATTAGACAGGATTCGGCACGCGAATTCAGCACTATACCAACACCCGCCTGTCCTGAAATGGCAGCTACAGAATCACCAGAGCAGCGCAAAAAGTAACGAGTTGAAAGGTTTGGGGCAGTAAGTTCGGTAATTATAGACGGATCATATAAGCGCGTTTCCGATAAACAGCAAACATCAATAGATAGACTATCTAAGGTAAGAGCCAGTGCAGCTTGCTGACCTATTTGTCTGAGAGTTCTGACATTCATGGCTCCAATGTGAGCAGAGGTCCGTGGTTTCAGAAAGTGATCTGTAAATTCGCGAACAAGAAATGTTCCAACATGTTCAGAGCGGTCTTTTCTAAAGCTGGGATTGACAGACGAAGAGTTGTTAAGAGTGGATGGGGGAGGGGAAGGGTCAGAAACAGCTTGAAGAGTAGGGCCAGCAGTAGCTTGTTTTCGCTTACACGCCCTGCTGTATGCAGCAGGTAAGGCGACCCTGTTTATCATGCGCGACGGCCGATGCACTATGGAATTGGGTTTCGTAGTAATAGTCATGGTCATGGTTGTATGCGGGCTGAGATACTGCCAGGTAGCCCATGCATAGACAGAAGAACAATTAGGGTTCTCGACCAAAGCTTTTGGCTGAAAAGCCTGACCCACAAAGCAGCGGGTTAGGTTGAGACCGTGTTCGTCTGACCTCTATCCATTGACCTTCCTGGTATGAGTGGCTCTGAAGGTGCTCGAAGAGCACCACCCAGCATAGCTCAATGGGCCATAGAGGTACACAAACCATCGCACCACGTTAAGGTCCAGCCTCAGCGCTCGAGTAATTTGGAAATCACATGTGACAGAGTAACGGGTCAGTTATTAGAAAGATCAGGAGCGAATTTGTTCTTTATAAATAGGAGTAATTATCAGGAGAAATCAAACCATTAGCCAGTGTTTGATGAAACAATAATCTGAGTTGGTTATTCATAGATTTATTCATAGATTATATGCGGGTAAAAGCTATGCTTTAAAAGACAAAATGTACATCGGGTCGGATAGTAAAAAATATCAAAATATTGTTAGAGATTATTGTCAAGCGTGAAAAGCATACTTGTCCATGTGGACATCTTATGATTTTTTGAAATCGTCAATGGTTCCAGATTTTACCACGTGAGTAGGTAAACCGTTCCACAATTGCACACTGCTAACGGAAAATGCATATTTGCGGCAGTTCAACCTGCTATGTTGTGGGTAAAGTTTAAATTGGTAACCACGCAGATGTGTGTTATGGGAAAGATGGAACAAACAACTGCAAGGATAATTTGTTTGATTAATCACTGTCCAAATGAATATCAGTCCTCCTGGTTTCCGTCTGTATTGAGCCGAATGCAAATTCAATATTTGAAGTCTCATTTCGTATGAATAATTGAATTCCCCGGACGAGTTTTGTCGCTCTGCGCTGTGGCGTTTTTAATAGCTTAGTATATTTTCTTCAGCCAAGGATCCCATACCGGTATAGGATATTTGATATGAGGACGGATGTAAATTGAAATAAATTTGCAGACAATGTTGGGGTCAAACGAACCTAGGACTATTCTAAGGAGACACAAGTTGCTTTCAGCTTTGCTGGCAGCGACTCGATATTGCATTGAGTTTCCTAAGTCAGACTGGATAATCATGCCTAAATCTATTTCGGAGGAGGTGGGTTTAATAACATTATGACCTAGACAATATTCTTTGTTCAAATTGCTGTTGAGCGACAAAAGACTGTATTTCCAAGCATTCAGTGGCATTTCGTTGTATAGCGACCAGGTGTTAATAATATCTAGATCCCGTTGCAGGTTCTGCGTGTTGGCTCTGGAGTTTATCTTGCGCCAAAGCTTTGCTTCATCAACGAAAATAAGCACCGACGCCTGCACCACAATAGGCAAGTCGTTTATGTATACTAAAAACAAAAGCGGTCCGAGGACTGATCCTTGTGGGACACCACTGGCAACTTTAATCGACTCGGATAGTTCGTTTTTGACTCTCATGTGGGATATTAACCATTCTTTAATCCATGCATAGAGTTCACCCTATACTCCGTATGTGAGTAGTTTCGACGAAAGTATTTCGTGATTGACACGATCGAAAGCTTTCAATAAATTGATATAAATCACGTCCACTGAGTTGTCGGCATCCAGTAGCTCAGAGCAAGCTTGTAGTAGACCAGATTACTACAATAATGTCCCCAAGAATGTTGGAGAAAAGGCAGGTTGACTGGAAGATATATAGCGGTAGCCAAAACGTGTACAGAGCGTTTACGATGCACGCACGAACGAACGGAAGTTAAAAATGTCAAGGTCAATGTTTTGATAAGGAAAAACAGGCGGTGTTACAAGCTTCTTTTGATAATAGCAAGTTTGTCAGGCAAGATCGTTTTTTCCTGAATCCATGCTGTGCCTCGAGATTAAATTATTAATCTCAAAGTGATTCCGCAAGGCATCAGCTATGATGGACTGCATTACTTTCGATAGCACTGGTAATAACGCTATCGGGCGATAGTTTAAAGGATTATTTCTTTTGCCACTCTTGTAGATGGGACTAATCAGGGCAGTTTTCTAAGTTTCTGGTACAAAGCCCTGCTCTAACATCATCGTGAAAACGTCAGATGTCGGTATTGCCAACTCGGAAGATAGATTGTGCAAAATGTTTGCGTGTATATTGTCTATCTCGGAAAAACTTCGCTAATTTTTTGAAGGCTTTGCGCATTTATATATAAACATCTTATAAAGTTTGTAGTGTTCAAATCATTAAAGGTTATCAATGGGCCCACTCGGGTAGAGTCAGAATGGAGCTATCGCGTGATATTCAGTTTGAACAACATCACTAGGTTTGATTTGTCGGTACTTGCTTCCGGCTATTATCTTAGGCAAGCTCGAATTGACGTTTTGAGGTAGGTTCTTTTCTCAACTTTCCATCCACGTTTGATACTATCGGCCATTTTGGCAGTCAAGACAGTTAGCTTTAAATAGCTAGTACCTTGCACTTTATAGTTGGCAGACCGCGGTATCCTAAAAGCTTCCACAAGAATGGCTTTTTTATTACCGATTGTTTCGGCTAGGTATTTCCACTGTTTGTGATCGTGCTCAAACTTTTCTTGAGAACGCACGTCAGCAGCATCTTCCGGAACGCCTAGAAATACAGTACTTCTCGGAATTTGTTATTCTCGAGATTTTTCGTCGACTTTCGCTCCCGCCATGGTAGATCTGCATGATACGACTCTGTAGACCCTGGAACATCTTTAGGAAGGTAAGCATTTAAGAAAATGTTTTCCACATCCTCAGCAGATTGCAGCGTTATTTTTGAAAGGCGAGGATAATCTCTGTGAGGAGAATTCAGGTGGCGGTTCAGCCGAACTATTTACGAGGGAGTAACTGCGGCCAGTCTCATCTGACTAAAAAGTTTATACCACTCAACTAAGTCATGTTTTTGTTTAACTTCGACCAGCGTTTCTCGTGACTCGGTCACGTTGGTACATATAACACTAAGGTTTACACCCGCAGATTTTGGTTTATAATTTTAGTCGGTCTTTTTAGGAATGAGTTTTCTATCATTTCGAACGAGGCAAACACACTTATTTTGCAACAAGGTGTAGTTGCACCAAGTTAGCCCTGACGGATCCAAGTATTTGTAACAGGTCATGTTATGCTTGCACATCCATTTCCGAGTACTGCTTCTTAGAGGCTTTTTTGGACGCTGTTTGCTGCTTATTATTTTCACGTTCGATGATAAATCAATGATAATACGGAGTTGACTGTAAAAAGTTTCCCAGATTTCCTTAGCTGATTAGAGTTCAAGGAAATCCCATCCATTGGCATTAATACATCACAGTTGCATGTGTGAGTCATTTTCAGGAAAACGCTTAATCACTTCCTCCTTATCATTCTTATCGGAAACCTCTTATCGAAATGATGTTTGTTGATTCAACACCTTGCCTTGAAAATCCAACTATTCTCCCTTATAAACAGACGTTTGCCAATCGTGTCAGACTCTTGTTATCGAAAATTGAGCGTGAACCAAACCTCAAACCATTTCGATTCTTTTATATACGTGCACACGTTCGGTGTATTTTGTGAACTATTACAGCTTAGTCATTAGGTCGTGGGGGTCATCGATAAACAGCTTAAATTCGCTGCACGTTTGGACCAGTGAGTAATCTCTCAACAATGCTGATTAATTGATGTATAATCTAAATTGACAAACAAGCGAATCACATGAAAAAGATAATACACATGATTCGCAAAACACTGTTATGTTGTTTGTGCGATCTTGCTTGATGGCAGAACCTCCTGAACAGTCAATGCGATCCCGGCAAAGTACAGTTGTGGAATGATTCTTAACAGATTAAGAACAATTTCGGCTTCATCAACCAGCGAGGACAGCAAGGCGCGAATGGCTTAGTGGAATCAAAACTTTACACAATCGGTGTAATGCCGGCAACGTTTTTACATCAAGTGATAAAATCGGAGTTCATCGGAGTCTTGTTTCACCTGCTTTAACATTCATAACTTCAGTTTTGTTGCTAAGTTGGAGTTTTCATGATGTCTTCCTATGTAGGCAAACTCGATTTCCATAATCATTTTTAATACTAGAGCTCAAAACTGCTTACAGAATTGTTTATTTCGTTAATCTAGACGAAAACCAGTACAAACGTTTGCATACATTTGAAACCAGACGTTGATAATCTGATAACTGAATTTAGGGTAAAAGAAAAATACTTTGCGCTCAGTCACAGGACATAGATATGGAAAAATTCTCTCTCGAACGATTACTTAGAAAATGAAGTGTTTTATGAAGCGAGTACTAGTCCGGCTGGTAAAAAGAGAACACGCATGTACCAGAAAACGTTGCTGACCGATTTCATACAGACCTTGTTTAAGCAGATTGTGCTATTCATTGATCGCAGTGTATAATAATGCAATAAAACGGTAAATGCTCAGAGTGCGAACTCATGTGCGACTTTTTTGAAGGATTGCAACAGCGGTGACTGACTCGCAACACGCAATGGGTGGTGGTCTAGCAGTTTTCGAAAATTAGAATTGCTGATTGAATCATGCAGGTATTATAACTATGTATACTCCCCACATAGTTACGATTAATCAGGCGTGTCCTCCGAAGTTAAGTTTTCAACCAAGTTTCACTAATCGAAGGAGTAGAAATTCAACAAAGTCAAGTTTGAACTACGGATTTTTCCCATTTCGGAGTGTCTATACCTTTATAAAAATAAGTTCTAATGTAATATAATAAACCAACGAAAGCAAGAGTGAGCGAAAGTTGAAGAAGTTAGTAGAAAACAATATGAGAACCACGGTTGATAAAACTACTAAGAAGGCAACAATTTTCGGTTTGACGCTTGTAAGAAATCAAAAAGTAAAAATAAATAATTGACTTCTTCAGTATGCTCGTTGTTAATTTCATGACACAAAATGAATACTTTTCGAGAACGGTAAAAAACTGGACTATGGTTAGACGCGGAAGAGTCGAGTAAACATGATCTGAAGGTAATTCTCAAGACATCATTTCAACCGAACGATTTCGTTGTTTCGGAAATGGAACAAAGGAACATGTTTGAGACTGACCGATTAGCCAGTGGTTGTGTTGTCTGAAAAGGAAATCATCTGCGCTTATTTTTGCAGCAAGGCCAAGCCACAACATCATAAATTAATTATACAGAAATGGGATGTATTCAATATAATCTCTGTTATTACGGTAAAATTGTTTCAATTCGAAAGCATATACTCACCAACTGTTTATTCGTTTTAATAATTGCTAATTGTCAGAAGCACTAAGCAATCTTTAAAACTTATTGCACAATTTTGCAAACAAACAAAGTATTTGTGCACGCTGTTTTACAGATTAAAGAATATCTCGCAGATAATGGAATGAAAATCGATTGCATAATGAAATTGCACTATGAAATTTCTACCTCTCTCAATTGATTGGAGAACCACTTTGGACACATTTGACTCATTAACAGGTCAATCGCAGCAAGGACATTTTCGTTCGTGTTTCAAGTTCTCATTCACAAACGAGCCAATCGCACCGAAACCAATATATGTGATGTAATGAACGTCAAAGCAAATGTGACGTACCGAGGTAGAAAGCTAAACAGCCACATTTTCCTGCAGAATGAACTTCCGTGAAGAGTATCTGTTTGAGGATAGTGCCCAGTTATATACATTTATCAATAGATTTAAGTACACTACACTACTCGAATGGAGTTTTAATTCTATACAGCGAATGGAATTTAGGTGCGATTCTCTAGAACAGATATCAGAAGGCAAATCACACATGAAATTTAGAGGACAGGTGTGGGTTTAACCAAAACCACGTGTGTCGGGGAACATGTGGTTGAACATGTTGGTCGTTCCACCCATATCCGAAAGAGGCCTAAAAGTTCACACTATTTTTACCGTTTATCCACCGTTTGAAGGCATGCAGATCCTAATTCGAATATCCCAGCCTGATGTGTGCAAACAAAACGAAGCCGGTCGTGGTGTGTGTGTGATGGAGATGCACACAAATGTGGGTTTTTAGCTCAAAGAACTAAGAAGTTGTAAAAGAAGTTGCTTCATTTTGTTTTAAAATAATTCATGAAACGACCTCGACCTTCTGAGATTATGATGCCACAACCATTTCCAATTGTCTGCCGCCAGTGATCACATTTTCAAGCATATTAAACTGTCTATTTATCATTAAGTAATTTGAAATTTGATACTCCCCCTACTCTTGATGAGCTCAATAGGACAATCGACCGCCCCTAGCGACGACGGAATTCCACCTGAGCTCGTCAAATGCTGTAGAGCAACATTATTACAACCGCTTCATTATTTGCTTCTTCAGTGCTGGCAGGAGAAGGGTGTCCCACAAGAGATGCGAGATACAAAGATCATCACGCTATTAAAGAATAAAGGAGATATAGGCGACTGCAACAATTACAGAGGAATCTCCATTCTGAATGTTGTAGACAAATTGTTTGCTAAAGTCTTACAGATCCGGCTGCAAGTTTTGGCTGATAGAATCTACTCCTAATCTCAATGTGGATTCCGCAAGGGAAGATCAATCGTTGACATGATCTTCTTCCTGAGACAACTTCAAGAAAAGTGTCGGGAACAGCGTATGCCATTATACGCTGTTTTTATTAAATAAGTCATTCGACTAAGTCAGCAGGGATGGTCTTTTCAAAATGCTTGATCTGATAGGCTGTCTCCCAAGGCTGCTGAGACTCGTTATTTCGTTCCACTCAGGCATGAAAGGCTCAGTCCATTTTAACGGTTGCAGTTCAGAAGCATTTGAAATTCGCCGAGGCGGTAAACAAGGTTGTGTTCTTGCTCCCACGCTGTTCGGCATTTTCTTTGCTCTGCTTCTGAGGCACGCTTTTAAAACGAGAACAGAAGGCATTTACATACGCACGCGAAGTGATGGCAAGCTTTTTAACCTGAACCGGTTGAGAGCACAAACCGAAGTACGGGATGTGATAATCCGTGACCTGTTGTTTGCCGACGATGCAGCCTTTATTGCTCACTCCCAAGAGAACCTACAGTTGCTAATGGACTGTTTTTTGTCGGCATGCAAAGACTTGGGCCTAACAATCAGCATGAGCAAAACCAAAGTCCTTGGTCAAGGGACTGTATCGCCACCAATGATCACTGTTGGAAACTGTCAGCTTGAACCAGTACATCATTTCACATATCTTGGTTCAACCATTGCGGATAACCTCTCGCTAGACACGGAAATTGATAAGCGGATTGGCAGAGCAGTTGTCATTTTGTCCCGATTGAACTCTCGTGTTTGGAGTAACCGCAAACTGACTGTAAAGACAAAGATTTTGGTATACAGCGCGTGCGTACTAAATGCTTTACTATACGGCAGTGAAACCTGTACCACCCACGCAAGACACGAACGGAAGCTGAATGCTTTCCATCTACGAAGCATCCGTCGTATCTTGAACATATCGTGGATGGACAGAGTGACTAACGCTGAAGTGCTTTCCAAAGCTGGTCTACAGAGCATGTTTACCCTATTACGTCAGCGCCGCCTGCGGTGGCTTGGTCATGTCCATAGAATGGAAAATGGTCGTATTCCGAAAGATCTACTCTACGGTGAGTTGCAATGAGGGAGTCGACCATTGGGCAGACCGCACTTGCGGTACAAAGATGTTTGCAAAAGAGACATGAAAGCTCTTGACATTGACCCCGCAAGCTGGGAAGAACTTGCTCTTGACGCGCTCACTTTGGAGGCATTGTGTAAAGCGTCGACTGCAGCCGGTAGGAGCAAATACAGCTCCTTGCTGCTGAACGCAGATCACGCCGCCGGCGTGCAACTGATGCAATACAACAGAGTTCTGACTATCGTTGCAAGCGCTGCGGGAGAGATTGTTCCTCCCGAATCGGACTGTTTAGTCATTCAAAAAGTTGCAAAACATTAAATTCATGCGATGTGATGTACATCCATGGTCGACATCGACCGACGGAGGCCAACAACAACTGCACCTAGGATTGCAGCTTAGTTTATTTCACTTGGAACACGACTGCAAATGGCTGACAAGCCAAAATGTGTACAGATTTTTTGCCGGTAAAAAGCTTTAATCAGGTGCCAACCACGGACAACTTTGTTTCTTTGTTCTTCGGTGTCCTCGTGGAAAGCGAGAGGTGACGATACATCAGAAGTTATCAAAACCGTCAACATTAAATTTTCAAGTCATATATTTCACGCGACAACGTTTTTGAATGCCTATCGCTGAAGCCGTGTTTCGCCTTAGCACAATGTTGAGAATTCAAGAAAAAAGGGAAATAAACAGTTATTTTCCTGGTACTAATATTTGCGAATAGGTTTCCTCAGGTTGCCTTCGTGTCCTTACTTCAGTTCATCTTCTTGTCTTTCTAACAAGAGCAGAACTGATAATATATCGTTCAGGATCCATCACAACAAGAATTGTAGGTGAATTCCGCAACCAATGCTAAGCTAACGCCTTTTTGAACAGCAGTTCTGGTGATAACGTTATTAGCTCGTTCATGTAAGTTTTATTAACAGTAACAAACGTTTCGATTGTGTATCACATGACAGTCTAATCACGATACTAAATTTAATGAATATCAACGGAGCTCTGCTCGATCATTTGGCGAAGTTTCTACTCTGGTGGACGAATGAAGTTTGTGTGAAGTACAATTTATCTAAGCCTAGATTTGCGAGCTACGGTGTCTCACAAAAGACCGATCTCAATCACTTCCTTATCGACGCCTTTTCAATGGTATAACAACAGTGATCCTATTGAAGTTTTTGTTATTTTTAAACGATCCTACATCATGAGCTTTGAAATCTACGATGTACGAGGGCCTGCAAGAAGACGATAATATGTGGTCTTGTCTAAGGAGTGGTTACGCACGATAAATAAATAAATATGTGCCTTTATTCAGTTTGAATCTGGTCAATCGCATCGATCAAATTACGTCGGAAGCAATACCTTGGAGTTAGAGTATCGAGCACATTGAATACAAAATCTGACACTCTGATATAGATCGTAAAAGAAAACAATTTTGTGTGCAAATTCATATATATTTTCACGCTATAACAGCTGATACGTTCAAGATGCTATGTTGCATGCATATATAACCCATGCTCAGTTATAGATTTAGAGAATTTTGAATAATGAAATTATGTCTAACCTGTACTAAATCCAGGATTCGCAATCAGAATAAGCAAATATCATGAAGTAAATTCGAAATTCGCTCAACTAATTAATGATGGCGTACTAGGAAATTTACATGAATTAAAAGTCAATGGTGGTCTATTGTACAATTACCGCATCCACAGTAGTTTGTAATTGATCATGCGCACCTATAAACCATGTCCGAATTGTCCATCAGTCGTTTTGTTCTTCTCAACACTGTTTCAGCTCTAGTATCTAGAATAGTAGTCTTATAGTTGGTAATGCCCTCAGAAACGGAACTCAACGGACCTTTTTTGCTGTAGATTAATTGACTAACATGACGGCGATGCATTGAGAAATCATCAAGATCAACAATCTTTACCATGCGTTTAACTATATTTTTAAGCAGGACAACAGAACTTGGTCAGAATTCCTTGTCAATATAAAAGAAAATTTCAGCTGATTATAGTCCCAGCAGATTTGATCTTCGGGATCTTGATTTGAATAAAATTGTTGAAGTTGCGTGAGTGCAATTGCGATATTACAATACGAAATTATCAACGAATCGATCAAGTTCGTCAAACGTAGTTAGTACGCAAGGAGTAATCGCTCGCTTTAACCTAGACAAAATTTACAGTCAATCCGTTTGATTGTGGATGACTAAGTGCAGTGAATAAATGTCGACAACCCAATGAATGTAACCATTGTGTAACACGTGCAACAGTAAAATGACTTCCATTATCACTAACAACAGCAATAGGCTCTCCTTCGTGGATAACTAATTTTCGCAGAGCAAGTATAGTAAAATTACAATTTGGTTTTTGATTTTAAAAAAATTCAGTCCATTCTGAATAAGAAGCAATTACAACCAAAGCATAGTCCTAGTTTAAAAATGGTCCACAATAATCCACATGAATTCGCTACCGAGCTTCACACGCCAATAGCTATGGTGTCCATTCAGATGGTTTTCAGAAAATGTTACGCCGATAAGCTTTGAAAGAAATAGCAGTTCTACCTATGTCTGCATCTATTTTATGTCATCAGCATAAACTTCTGGCAAGATAATCATCTTTTTAAATTCCAAGATCTCCAGAATGCAACTCATCTAGTAAAACTCAACGCAATGTAGAAGAAATTACAATTCTATCGTTTAAGTATAATGAACAATCAAGAATAAAAGAGAGTTCAAAATAAAATTAAAATAAAATATAATGGAAATTTTCCCCGATTTTGTGAATTCCATTTTTTCTTTACAACAGTAAAAATAGCAAAAAATAAACGTTTCGTGTCACAAATTAAATGATGAGCCTCACAATAACTCGTTACACAAAGAGAGAATCTAAATTATCATCAGGATTAGTGGCTGGTAATCATTGACGCGACAGGGTTTGCTGTATGGATTAAGCATTTCCATGGTCAATAGCATAACCATATGCACTAAGTGTTATACTTCATCGTTAAACCTTTGCGGCAGAACATTTCGAAATAGATTTGCCGGGATCATATATGAATATTAAGGCTTCATTTACAGTATCATTGTTGAAACGATGATCGAACATTAATTTGTGTAATCGTTGATTAGCCCAATAGATAACTAAGGCTTCACGTTGTGTTTT
>JACCGJ010006695.1:0-16804 GCA_013407085.1 Atriophallophorus winterbourni | reverse complement strand
ACGCTGCCGTCTACCGCCCCCAGCCGCTAGTGTGTCTCACTCATTGGTTTGGTGGGCTAAGTCTAACATCCTTGGGTAGTGTTCGTTTCTTTTTGTCCATTCCGACCTTACTATTTCAGCCATAGAGCTGGTCAAGAACGTAATCTTCAGAGGTTTCGGTCCATTCCCCCGTCCCGTTTTATACTAGTGACTACCAGAGCTCAAATTCAAAAAAACTTATTAAGTCCTACTCCAGAGCCTTCGGACCGATAACTTCAGTTTACAACCCGTCATTACTCACGAAAAATACGATTAAGTGCATATGTACAAACGCAAACAGCCTCATCAACAAATTAATCGAAATGTTCGAGATTTGTAATGAAACGGTGCCAGACATAGTTATGCTTGTATGCCACTGTTATATGTGTTGCTCACATCCCCATCCCTTACACACCACTACCGGTTTATGGCTGTTTGCCGTCGTCAGGTGGAGACAGTAAGATCAGGTTCAGTGAGCCTTGAAACAGTGGTTTAAAGTGGTAAAAGCATAACTTTTTAACCACTTTCCCACTGTTTCAAGGCTCACTGAACGGATCTTACTGTCTCACCCTGGAACGCCGGCAAACAGACAGAACCGCGTAGTGGGTGTTGTAGGGGATGGGGATGTGCGCCCAACACATAATTTGGTCACTCCAACAGTCGACTCGAGGCTTACCAAGAATCACTCTGTGATTCTGTGTCTTGAAAATCGTGTTTCGTTGTACGAACCCTATATAACAGTGGCATACAAGCATAACTTTGTTTGCCACTTTACCACTGTTTCAAGGCTCACTGAACCTGATCTTACTGTCTCCACTTGACGACGGCAAACAGTCAGAAACCGGTAATGGTGTGTAAGGGATGGGGATGTAAGCAACACATTACTTTGGTGCCAGACATAGTAACAATAACAAAAACGTGGTTTCATACCTCATTGTCTGATAATGAACTCTCATTGCCTAGCATGTCTCTATTCCGGTGTGACCATTTAGGTGATGGCGGTGGAGCAGCACCCTACTTCAAGCAATCGTTTATCTGTAGAGCTATGAACGACCAGACCCGTGATATCACTGACACATTTTGGTGCACTCTGACTCTTACTTCAGGAAACCAATGCATTATTGGAGTGATCAATCTTTCTCCAGCTAGAACTCTCGACCCAAACAATAAACTGATTAATACTGATTAACAACGCGGAACAATACTCAAATATGGATAATGGGGAATTTCAACTTTCCCCAGCTCTGTAGCTGGTATGATCACCCATCAGGGACACTTGAATATGAACTTCGAGCCAGTCTTGGATAACGCACCCCTTTATAATCACGTTTTTGGATTTCCTCTTATGAGGGGATCAGACCGGACGTCTACCTTGGACCTAATAATTACATCAGATCCCACCGCTGTAGAGAATATCGTTTATAATCCGCCAATCAGACGAAGCGATCATGTCGTATTGGAATTAGTGTAGGTTTGTAGTGCTAGGCGCAACAGTGACGGAACGAAATGCGTCAGAAGGGTGAACTACCTTGCTCTGTGTGCCGAGTTACAAAGCACTAGTTTCGCAAAACCGGATAGTCATTGGCACTTTCTCTTACAGCACCTGGAATCTATATTGGAGGAACATTCAATGTTCGTTTTGAAGAAAAATTCTCAACGCAATAAATTTATACTACGAAGCAGGACTAAAAGTGGATGGAACAAAGGGAAATAGCATGGGAGTTTCACAAGGCTACCAACACAGCTGATTCTTGGGTACAATTTACACGACTGCGAAACAAAGTTGTCAGCTTAATTCGAGATGATAAACAAGCGTTCCAATCGCAATTGATTACTCAGATGCACCAGAATCCGAAGCTCTTGTATAGACTTTTAAACGATAGAACAAATATTAAACCAGGAGTCTTTGCCCCAAAAAACTTCATCCGGCTTCACAGAATCCATAAATCAGACCGCTGACCTGTTAGCAGACTTTTATGCCCGAGTTTTTGCGCCGAAATCCATGGAGCCTGATCAGGAACCAATCGTTCGACTTGACCGACCGACCTTGAGTGAAGTATTGATTACTCCGATGGTGGTAGCGCAGCACTTACGAAAATCAAACGTAAAGAAATCTCCAGGACCAGACGAGATAACTCCAAATCTGCTCAAAACCTGCCGTGCTCAGCTCTCTGAACCTCTATCCTGCATGTTTAATAATTTGCTCCAAGCTGGTGTGGTGCCAATAGACTGGAAACTGGGACAAATAACACCCGTTTACAATGGTGGATGCCGTTCTGAATTTAAAAATTACAGGCCGGTGACATTGCTGTCTTCGGTATTAAAAGTTTTTGAGCGAATAATATCCGCAGAAACAGTGCATCATCTGGAAACGAACGAACTTTTAACAGTTGCACAAACTCGGATTTCGCAGAAATCGCTCCTGCCTAACAAATTTGCTGACAAGCTTAGACGATTGGACGAGGGTTGTAGACGCAGGGGCTGTATTCACGCGTGCTACCTGGACATTTCTAAAGCTTTCGGCAGAGCTGATCATAATTTAATAATGAACAAGCTAATGAAACACGGCATTGTTGTAAGACTATATGAATTGTTAAGAGATTACCTCAGGAACAGACACATCCGAGTTCGTGTGGACGGCCTATTATCGAAGAACATCGATGTCACTGGCGGAGTTCCAGAAGGCTCAGTGCTTGGACCAATACTGTTTCTAGTCTATATGAATGATATACCAATACCAAATGACAGGAAGATGGTATTGTTTGCTGACGATATAAAAGTATGGAGGCAAATCAGCAATGATGATGATAGTATTTTGCTGCAAAACGATTTGAATGCTTTGTTCAACCGGTCATCCGAAAATAAACTGTCATTGATTATGCAAAAGTCGAAGATGATTCAGATTGGTAGTGACCTTGGCTTTTCCTCTTAATACAAGCTCGGCGACATACACCTGGAGTACACCGAAGAAGAAAAGGTCCTGGGTGTCTGGATTTGCGATAGTTTAAAAAATGGTCTACAATACGAAGCCATTTATAAAACTGCGCCTCGGCTGCTCGGCATGTTACGGCGAATATTTGGACGTTTCCCCCCCGGGGGTTTTCCTCTCATGATGAACACATATATACACCCGGTTCTTGATTATGTCGCACAAGCCTGGACACTATGGCTCCAAAAAGACATATTACTTCTGGATCCCATATACCGGAGAGCTTCTAAACTTGTCATTGGACTCGAAAATATGCCATTCGCCGGGAGACTCAAACGAATGGAGCTGAGGACACATGCGCAAATGAGAATGCGAGGTGATGTCATCCTCGCATACAAAATACTTACTGTTGTTTTCCACCCCCTGGACTTATTATTCCCCCTTCGAACTTCCAGCAACAGCCGTGGCCATGGTTGCAAGTTGGAAATACCACATTCCAAACGGAACTGCCGCAGGTATTTTTATTCGGTGCATGTGCTTTGTTTGAAATTCCCTACTTTCCGATTTGGTAAGCTCAAACAATTTATTCAAATCGAATCTTGACGATTATATGACAACTAATCCAAATTTTGCCCCAACTATTAATAACCTATATTCGTCCCATTTATTTTGATTTTATTTACACACATAAGAACAAACATAACCCGTCGATTTTGCACCCAGTGATAATGGAAGTACTAATGTTTAACCAGCAGTATTTGCTTTTGAAAATGTATCCGGCTTCACTTAGTCCATTTAATCAACTGCTGATGTCGATGAGAAAATATTTTATGCTACTTAGAAGCTTTCAATGCGCACTACCACTTGAAATCTGGTAAGAATATTTTCGTCATTTTATGAAGGCTGAAATGGTGTCGAAGTACAAAAATCGATCTGAAATCACCCTATTATGAAAAGGTGCTAAGAACGGTACAAATTGTAAATAATTCCGTCTGGTTGTTTATTGTGTATTTAACAAGTCTCATCCATCTACAACCAATTTCCTATCCAGTTTAAAAGATTTTCCGACTGTGTTTGATGCTGGTATCTGCATTCGGTAGAGTCAAACATTATTTATTCTGAAATACACTGCACGAACCCGCTACCATTAGGATATGTTTGGGGATGGATACAAAATCACGTTTACAAATGTCACACTGCAGTTTGTGTGAATAGGTTACATTTCCCCAGCTCAAAACCTTTCACAATGTTTTCTTGAAAAGCGTGCCCTAATGGCTACGTACGTAAACATGTTTTTTCGCATTTTATGACCCAAGTATCGCAGCTCAATTATTAAAATATAGTTTTAGTTTACATTTCATGGCAGAACTGAGTTAGTCGATGCCCAACGCTGAGCACCCTCAAGGACAAAAGAACCCTGAGAAGCCGTTTCCTTTCTTACAAGCTCATAAACAGATTTTCCGATCCTTTGTAGTATATACACCAGCGTAGAGCAACCTAATTTCATGGGTTGGCGCCAATCCAATGTACACCTCACATCGCAGGAAAAAGTACGGTTGATATTTCAAATTAATGTGTTTTCTAAAGCACATCATACAAAGAACCAGTTTAATAATTAATAAACCCAAATTGAGCGATCTAACTGATCTCAAGTTGTACTGATGTACTGGAGAAGGTTTAACGCTCGACCAAGCAGGAAGTGGATTATACTTGTATCTATGATATTCCGAGCGTCTTCCATTCTGTGGTCATTCCAACTTGAATCGGGCACACGTAGATTATATGGTTCCACATTTTCGCTCACCATATTCACAGAATTATAAAGATTTTCGAGTTGTGCACAATTCATCAAAAGTTGAAGTCTTCGGTCACATTGGGGCTATAATATATACGAACTATTAAATACTTTAACTAAATCTCCTTATGTGCTTTCTTCAACATAACATGACATTTAATTAAGTTGATTACTAGTATACATGATATTAATAGCATTTACACACATTTACAAAGCAACAAGTGTCGCAAAGCTACTCAACGGGTATTCGGGGAATTTTCTTCCAAGATCTTCCCACGGATCATGAATACGCTGTGCAGTCATGGTCTCCGTGGCTCAAGAAAGTTGTAGAACAGAAGGTATTGCGGGGCCTTTGAATCGGCCGTGCTCAAAATTAATGTTTTCGTGCGTTTTTATTTTTTCAGTCAACACGGAACCTTTTGTTTTTGAAACGTTTGAAACGTTTTAACATGTCGCGAACATGTAAACGAAGGACGTTTGATGCCCCGCACGCTTTAAATGCTGCGAAATATTTTTATTTTGAAAGATGGGGAATTTGCTGCGCCGGTCAGAAAAATGCGAGAGAAAAATCATACATGGGGGTTTAAAAATCGTGCAGCATGACTTTTCACCAACATCCATCACAATCACAAAGCCTAATGCCTGCAGACGAAACCGAAGCTGTTTTGATTTTGAATGTGACTGGCAGTCTCAAATTTTCCCATCAAAGTTTGACGTCCCTCTTATTCGTATTGAAATTCCGTGTTTGAATTATTGTGATTAACTGAAAATTCGTTTTAACGAATAAAGTTTTTTTCTTCTTCTTCTTAACTGTTGTAGTGAATCTATCACCGCTCAACGAAACTAGTTCTCAGCACCCGGAACAGGCCTTTTAAAGAAAGGATAGCTCACATGAATCTGTTGGACATTCCCTATAGACGAACCAGAGGAGACCTTATCCTAGTGTACAAAGTATTTTATACCTCAAACCACTCCTTACAGAGTCTATTAACGCGAAGGGATACGCGGAATTATCGGACCCACGATTATACGCTGGTGGTACCCCATTCCCGCCTGAACTGTCGAAGGTATTTTTACTCTGTCCGTATCTGTTTTACTTGGAACAGTTTACGTTCAACCGTTGCTCACTCTACTAGCTGCATGAGTTTAAAACTAAATGTTTGATACAATAAATTACTCGAGCTAATCGAGCTTCGTGAAAAATATTCACCAATCCTGATAGCCTTACGGAAACCTGGTTCAATGAGCAATTAGCCGAGGAGGAAATTTCCATTCCAAACATGTTTCTTTTTCATCGTGATCGTATGGACCGTGGAGGAAGAGGTGTTACTTTGTGCTATGATCAACACCTCACGTTCAAAGAAATCACGGATAACGATTTGATACTGGAAGACACATTTTGGTGTTCAGAGGTGAAAACTGTGTTGTTGGTGTGATTTACGGACCGCCATCAGCAGACGAAGCATACAATGCTAGTTTACATGAGAAAACTCAGATGGTTGTTTCCAGATATAAAAACAATGTCCTGATCATGGTTGACTTTATTCTACTGAATTTATTAAAAAGCGAGATTCTACCGGTGAATTCTAGTGATCATTTATTCTGCAAAATGTTCAACGAAATTCCTTTTTTTAACCACATCTTAGGCAGCACTTGCTTAAGAGACATAAACACACCGTGCATACTCGATCTTGTTCTGATGAGCGAGGAAAATGTCATCGAGGATATCCGCTATGAAGCACCACTTGGAAAGAGTGATCATGTAGTCATTGTTTTCTACTAGTGATGCTCAGAAATTTATAAGAAAAATCGATACGGTTGCATTATCAATGGCCCTTCAAGAAGTCACCGACTGGGCACCTATTAACACTGATGTACAACATCAATACTTCAAAAAATCAACCAAAAAGTAGAACTCCACTCTAAATATGTTTCAAAAAACTGAAAAAGGGATTCAAATTAGTGATTCGGAGTCGAACGCGGAAATGGATAAAGGTGAGAAACTGTGTTGTTTGAAGAGAAGCCAAATACTTCGGACAACACCTGAATATTTGGAATCATACTGTTTGCTGAGAACAAACTACTAAATTTTTCCAGGAGGATAAAGAAGAGTATCAAATAAATCTGATGGATAAAATTGAACAAAGCCGAAGCTCCTCTTCCAGATCATGAACAGAAAGGCCATGGTAAAGCCAGGCGTTTCCGATTTACTTACTACGACTGGAACCACATCCACTGCTCTCGAAGCCGCCAACGAACTCACTCAATCTAACTCTAGAGTGTTCTACCCTAACGAGCGGTTATATTATGTTTTGCCTTCATTTAGATCACAAATTAACAAGATACACTAAATCACTGTGAAACCCGAAAGTTTCCTGGTAAGGCTACTCGTGTTAAATATAAAATATCGCCTGGTGCTGATGAAATAACACTTTTCCTCCTAAAACAACACGCCCATGCTCTATTCTCCCCACTCTCTGATCTTTTCAACCTGTCATTGAGTTGTGCCAAGGTTTCTAGTGACAGAAAAAGTGGTTTAATCACTCTGATATACCGTGGTGGGAACCGATCCGATGTGTCTATCTACAAACCAGTCACGTTGTTGCCAGTGGTCTCTAAAATTTTCGAATGATTTGTAGCACATTAACTTTTCAAACATTTCCATCGTACAGCACAGATTTAAAACAAGACACTCCTGTCTCAGCAATTTACTTATAACTCTTGGTAACTGGACTCGAGCCGTGGATAATGGATACCCTATTCATGCTTGTTACTTGGATATGTCTAAAGCTTTTGACCGTGTTAACCACAGCATACTGCTATAAAAATTGGAGCAGCTCGGGGTGGGTGCAGATTATTGTCCTGGATACAGGATTAATTCACTGATAGATTCATCAGGGTTAGAGTTGATGGGGCACTATCCAGCCCACTAGAATTTACAAGTGGCGTACTTTGAATCTAGGCCTTCTAGAGGTTGCTAATACGATGGAGGCTGTTAAAGAACAACAACAACACGACTAAAAACAGTGGCTCTACATAGCAGAAACTATAGGAACGCTGGAGTGTGTCGTTGTAAGTACCTTCATCGAATTACAAAAGGGACGCACCAAATTCATTTAAACTCCCTTTCCTAACAAGTGCTATAACAGACTTCGCAGACATACTTGGCCCACTAAAGAGAGCCTCAGAAACACAAGCTGAAGCATTGCCGTGGAAAATCAAACTCATAAGACGGTTCAAAAAACCACAACGGTCCGGCTTTCATTGGGTCGGACCAGTAGACACTATCCACATGTTTTGCGACCACTCATCAGCACCAAGTCCTTCGAAATATTCACAAAGTTTATCTCAACGGTCCAATTAGCAACACTGGAATCGAGTTTCGTTCTTATTTGAGCTTATCAGCAGTGCATATCCTGTCTCGGGTCTGATTCGAACCCAGGACCATCACGATTGTAGTCTCACACCTTGCGGTCTGAACTACCGTCCACCGTTGGACCAATCGCGATTAAGCCTTCATGAGTGTTTCTCCAGACTGGCACATTTGAGTAGCGTCATATGCCCGATCAGTCGAGAAGGAGCCAGCAACATTTGTTGTGGTCGTCTAACCGATCTGATCTCCTTGTCAGGTCTTTCCATCTGACAATGTAAGCTGACACCGATTAAATCTGATAGGCATTGTTGTTCCAGGGTCTTTGGAGAGTTCGTTCTTTGTGTTTTGCGACTACTCATGAGTTCCAAGTCCTTCGAAATATTCACAAAGTTTATCACCACCGCTACATACCAAAACCAGTATTACCTGTTTATACGCAAATGCGCAGTGTTTGCGAAACGAACTATCTGAATTAATACATTTCAGCAATCAGTTTCCTGCTGACATTATCGCTGTAACCGAGACGTGGTTCTATGATCAGCTGAATGATTGCGAGCTGACAATTCCCAACATGATCCTGCTTCGGCGAGACCGCTCAAGATCAGGCGTTGGAGTAGCTGTGTATTAACATGAGCGTCTTCACGGCACAAGGGTTTCTGATATACGATTTGAGCTGCAGGATACCATGTGGTGCAGCTTGCGGCTGGAATAGAAGAGAACTGCACCTTTGGTGTAATTTACCGCTAACATACCTCACCTGACGCCCACGAAATTTTGCTAGAAATAATGCTAAACGCTGGAAATCTGAGCGGAGCCCAACTACGCATTATGGGTGATTTCAAACATCAGCAACTTCACGCCAAAAGATTGCACACGCAGCATCACTTGAGTACAAATTCCGTGCGATTATTAATCTCAGTACCGTATCATAGTCCACTAGGGCTAAGTGTGTGTTGTTCTTCGAATTTGTTTGCAGCGCCAAGAGGGCATCTAATGACGTCAAACTCATCGCAAGGGTCGAATACTCGGTCCTTCGCGAAGCATCTGGATCTTACGAATACAGAAACTCACTTTTCCAGCATATTAAGATTCATCCATATGAAAACAGACGAGAACTCAGTCTATACACCGAAAAGAAAAGTTTGAACATTTTTATCAAACTCCGCAGCTGCACGCGAAAGTGGATAGCCATGCGAAATTCGGCATGTGCTACACACGGGATCACTCAGACAGACTTATACTGGAAACATTTTCCAAGTGTCCAAAAGAAGGTGCCGTCCTTAATTCGCGAAGACAAGCAATATCGCTATTGGATGCAAATAGACCACATTGAACGACATCTAAAGATACTCTACAGATCGTAAACAATGCGACTAGGGTTATACCGGGAGTTTTCCCTATTCAGACAGCGGAGGGATTGACAGATAATGTCATGGAATCCTACGTTTGTGCGAAAGCATCGACCTAGGCTAAACAGTAAAAAATACCCGGGGAAGAATAACGCCAGCTTTTATGAAATCATGTGAGTTGGAGCTTTGCGGCCCATTAAGTAATTTATTTAAACACACAATCAATACAGGAATCGTACCAGCTGACTGAAAAACCGGATTCATTCCACCAATCTACAAAGGTGGTAGTCGTTCAGATACGGTCCATTACCGCCATGTGGCGCTTCTTTCAGTGGTTTCTAAAGCATTGAGGCGCTAAATGTGTGAAACTCTTATGAGGCACCTCGAGAGCCACGAAATTCTTTCTGAGACACAACGTGGATTTAGAAATACACACTCATGTTTGTCTAACTTGCTCAGGACTTTAAACGATTGAACGCATGCATTAGACGAAGGGAGTTCCGTACATGCCTGTTACCTAGATATATCTAAAGGTTTCCTTCCACTTGATCACTTCTTATTACTTCATAAGGTGCAGAATGTTGGCGTCACTGGAAATCTACTAACATGGCTAGCAAGTTACCTTTCTGAACGCAAAGCGAAAGTCAGAATAGATGGCGAAATTTCCCGCACTATTGAAGCCACGAGCGGTGTCCCACAAGGTTCAATACTCGGTCCAATGCTGTTCCTAATATTTATAAACTATCTACCAAAACTAGTGCACTGTATACTTCTTCTTTTTTCCGACGATGTAAATATATGGACGAAGATTAACTCTGTTGAGGTTTATCTAGTTTTACAAGCAGACTTAAATAAGCTGCACTAGTGATCAATTTAAAACATTCCACAAGTGCCAAATGTTGCAAGTTGGGAAGCCCTTGGTCAAAGATACTCAATATATACATACATCCAGTTGTGGACTATACAGTACAAGCTTGGACACCATGGATAGAAAAGACATGTCGCTTCGCGAAATTGATTTATCATAAGGCAATCTACCATTTGAGCAGCGACTGACTAGACTTGGATTGTGCACCCTCGAGCGCAGAGGCATCCCAGCTGACTTAATCCTAACATATCAAATAATCCATTTGGGGTCCAACCCATTCAATCACCTCTTTATTATTAGTTCAAATCTCCCGACCCTTCAAATCCCACACTCTCGTTAACACTGTAACATCAACATTTACGCAGTCTGTGTATGCATTTTGTGGAACAGTTTACCGCCAGAAATTGTTTCATAATCAAAGAAAACTGATCTTCAAACAACCGTTACGATCTTTTATGGTGAATAATACAGTGTTGGCCACAGCGTATTGAAATCTCTTAGTGATTCATTTTCGCACACACATACTTGGATAAACAAATTACCCAAACCTATATTTTCGGTCCAAACTTCCTCACTCCATGCCACAATTGGAATTACTTTTGCTCCTCCTTCGAAGCACTTAGACCCAAGCATAAAAAAAAACGATTTATTTAAATTTCGTACACACCACAAATCTTGAATCTTGAATCTCACATACCGTATTTGCCGGTGTATAAGTCGACTCGTTGTATAAGTCGACCCCCTAAAATTCGACGGAAATTTTCGATTTTATGATATATCCTTTGTATAAGTCGAGCTCAATTGTTTCATTATCTTAAACTTTAAAATTCAACCAGAAATATGCGAAATTTATTGACTAAATGTGTTCAAATTCGCGAGTTTGTAGCGAGCGATCTATACGCCATTTTTAATACTATTAACTTTTTAACTCTGTGATATTACGCGCCGAGAGAGACTAACAACAATGAACACTCTTAGAAAGCGGTTTATTTTTTGCTAAGAAACAATACCGTAAATTAGAATTATAAAGTGCTTACATAGAGTTCAAAATCCGTCTTCATCGTCACCATCTTCATCGTCGTCACCGTCTCCATCTTCACCGTATCCAAGAAGCTCGTTCCATTCATTTTCGTTTAGTCTGTCGTCATAAAGGGCATCTTCTTGGTCTTCTCTATCCTCAGTTTCCTCCTGCTCTTCCCAGATAAGGTCGTCTTCGGTCCCATCGAGAGCGTTGGAAATGCAGCATTTCTTAAAGGAGCGTTCCACAGTAGACAGCGAAATATCATCCCACGATTGTTTAATCCATTCTGTTATTATTTCTGACGATGGTGCTTTCATGGCTCCCCCTTTAGTAAACTGCTTCTCGCCTTCTATCATCCAATTACTCCAATTTCCTCGTAATCTGTCTTTGAACGGCTTGTTCAAAGAAACATCAAGTGGCTGCAAAACACTTGTTAGTCCACCAGGAATAACGGCGACATCAGTGTTGTTGCATTTAAGTTTTCTTTTGACGGAGTCCATTAGATGGGGTTTGAAAGAATCCCATACGAGAAGACTTTTCTTCTTTAGCATTCCTCCAGGTCGAGAGTTCCATACTTTTTCTATCCAGATCTTGATTCCCACCTCATCCATCCATCCTTTTGGATGATTGTGAATTACTACACCAGAAGAGAACTGTCCTTTCGGTAGAGTTTTTCTCTTAAAAACGACCATCGGCTTCAGCTTTGTACCGTCAGCTAAGCAGGAAAGAACAACAGTGAATCTAGACTTTTCGTGGCCTGTTGTTCTCACGAGAACAGTTTTTTCACCTTTGGCAGATACAGTTTTCGATGTAGGCATATCAAACCATACCGGTGTTTCGTCCATATTTCCAATTTGCGATAAGTCATATTGTTCTTTTTTTCTCATTTTGATTACGACGGATTGAAAGAGAGTTATCTTTTCCTCTAAATCTTCAGGCAGTTTCTGACCAAGTTTAGTTCTTTGTCGTAGCACAAGGTCATTTCGCTTTAAAAATCGTGAACACCAACTTATGTTGTTGTTGTTGTTGTTGGCCTCCTTCGGTCGATGTCGACCATGGATGTACATCACAAACGCGTGAAAGTTCAAGTTTTGCAGCTTTTTGAGTGACTAAACAGTCCGATTCGGGAGGAACAATCTCTCCCGCAGCGCTGGCAACGATAGTCAGAACTCGGTTGTATTGCGTTAGTTGCACGGCGGCGGCGTGATCTGCGTTCAGCTGCCAAGAGCTGTATCTGCTCCTCCCCAGCATGCAGACGACGCCTTACACAGTGCCTCCAATGTGAGCGGTCGAGAGCAAGTTCTTCCCAACTCGCCGGGTCAATGCCAAGAGCTTTCATATCTCTTTTACAAACGTCTTTGTACCGCAAGTGCGGTCTGCCCAATGGTCGACTTCCTAGTGGCAACTCACCATAGAGTAGATCTTTCGGAATACGACCATTTTCCATTCTATAGACATGACCAAGCCAGCGCAGGCGGCGCTGTCGCAATAGAGTGAACATGCTCTGTAGACCAGCTTTTAAAAGCACTTCAGCAATAGTCACTCTGTCCATCCACGATATGTTCAAGATACGACGGATGCTTCGTAGATGGAAAGCATTCAGCTTCCGTTCGTGTCTTGCGTGGGTGGTCCAGGTTTCACTGCCGTACAGTAAAGCGTTCAGTACGCACGCGCTGTACACCATCATTTTCGTCTTTACAGTCAGCTTGCGGTTACCCCAAACACGAGAGTTTAAACGGGACAGAATGACAGCTGCTCTGCCAATTCGCTTATCAATCTCCGTGTCTAGCGAGAGGTTATCCACACCAACTTATAGTTCCTTTGAAATCGGTAATCTTGCTTTGTTTGGCACAAGCCAAACCTCGCAGACGAATTATATTTCTTGTGACGACGAATCCACACTTTCGTTGCTCCTCGACCAGCATGCAAGTTCTTGTTCAAGTGCTGGCCACTGGCAGCTTTTTCCTCTATTAGCACATTTTTTCTTGGCATCACTGCTAGCTGTGTAGTATTGCGCTTCCAATCTCTTACGAGTTTCTCATTTACGCCAAACTTTCTTGAGGCAGCACAGTTGTTAGTTTCTTCGGCAAAGTTTACAACTTGCTGTTTGAACTTCGCAGAGTATTTCATTCGTTTAGACATAGGTAAGTATAATGATTGAATGTTTACGTAGTTATCTGTTGGAATTTGATGACTGCGCTTGTCTGTCTGTGGAAAATATTTGAAATTGTTGCTGAGGCTGCGTGTCAATGCGACGAGCGTTTTATAGTGATTCAGATTGTCGCTGTTTGATGAGCTTGACGGACGCACACACACGCACAATGAGATGCATGAGAAACGGCCTTGGCTACCGAGCCATCGGGATGTGAGAAGTTGTTGGCCTGAGCCGAAACGCTATTACTGACTTTCTTGCAGTGACAAGGGCGTTTATCGGCCTCTGGGGGAGAAAATTCCGGAATTATGGATGTCTGGATCGACTTCCATGTACGATAACGCATAATGTGTCCTTCTAATTACTTTTTGTGAAGAGTGTAGTAATTACCATCATATTTGAAGGGATGAATAAGAAGTTGAATTTCATGACTCGGTGTATAAGTCGAGGTCGATTTTTTAGGTCGATCTTTGATCGAAAAAGGTCGACTTATACACCGGCAAATACGGTAACTCAGCTTTCATTTATTCCTCCAACATGTCAATCTTTGGGTGAACCATCGAAAGTTCGCTAAGTACTACAAAATTAATCCATAACACGATAGTTTGCTGCTAACACCTCCGGCACTTTCACGGCTTAAAAATGGTTTTCACTAAAGGTGTTTTATCATTTTATTGTACTCAACATTTCTTTCTTGCTTCTTTAGGTTTCACCTCAATGCTAATCAGAATGTTAGTTTTTTGAAAAAACAGAAAGAGGAACATGATTTATTTTGAATAATACTGTGCGAGATGCATAGGCTACTATGAAACTCGTGACTTCCAGCAAGCGATTGATTTTAGAAAACTTGTAAACATTTTGTTTACGTTACACGCAAACGAACTCTTCACTCGACTGGGAAAGTTCCTCATTACGACGCATGAAGAAAAAAATTAATGAAGTAACATAGCAAAATGGGAAATATTTGAAGTCGATAAGGAGCGAATAGATGGGTTAGGAGGGATCCGATTTTCGGGCTTACGTCTTTGAATCTGATCACAAAGGAGAGCCGAAGTGGACTGACTTCGTCGGTTGATATTAGCGGCCGTCGATGTGGAAGTCGTAGCTGTTACCATGCTGTCAGGTTGCGTTTGTTGATTTTCTTTGTTTAACTGAAGCTTCCTGAGCAGCGTCATAACAGCGGTGGCATTGTAGGCTTTCTGTAGATTAATTCGGTAAAGAGAAATTGAACACAATGTTGTTTCGGCATACATTTTTGGCGGCCATTATATGAAAATCTCGTGAGCAACAAAGTAAGATTTGAGGGGATATCAAGGATGTTGGCCGATTTCGAACATGGAAGCTTCTGTTATAGTGTTAATTAAAACAATAAAATAATGATTGTTGTTTGATTAATCGGAAGTTTAAAGGGCATTTCGAGGTGAAGCTTTGTATAAGCGCAAGACTATACGTACAGAAATAATTCAATAACGATATTCACTCTCATCTTGAGACCATCGTTTTCTCATTTTACGATTAACCATATTGTTTAAGTTTTGCATTTAATTTTTCTAGCCAGTTGTTATAACAAATTTCTTATCTGTCGAAACTTAGCCAGTGAACCTGAACTTATGGTGGACTTCACTTTACTCTCATCAACCGAATATTAGAGTAAGATCCCGTTATCGGGCTCCAAAGCAAAGCCAAACATTATTACAAACTTCTATGACATAATTTTTACGTTAGAACCAGGGCCTCGGCCAACAGTTTTGTGTTACGTAACATGCACTTCTCCAACGGACCTTTTTTCTATCATTTTGCCAAAAACTTGCCTCCTCATAGCAAAACTAAGTTTCATTGTTTTTTATACAGACAACCCTATTTATGTTGCTAAAATCGCGGGTTGCAAGAGTTAAAAACCTAATCAATTTTCCAGAATCATAGTCGTCCTTTAACACAATGCCAGCTAGTGACAAATAAAGCGTATGCAACCACGCGGTCAATGCCATACATACAAATTTACCAGAGAAAGAGTAAAACCAGGTTGTTAGTACATATTTATGTAAGTGCCGTTCACGTCGTTAACGAGTTTGGATACGTGAGTATATAGGAAGCGACGTGTGTTGTTTATGATCCGAGCAGCTTTAGATTATCCTTTCATATTTTAAAGTTGTTATCAATGTTTTAGATTGCAACAAGAGCGAAATTTACTTTCTTTACCCAGATAATTCATCTAAAAGAAAAGACTACATATACTCCGGTGGAGATGATGCAAACAACGTAACTTGCATCACAAGATTATGATCGAGTAAGGAGAAAAAGTTGAGTTGGCTCAACATTTTAGGCGTTTCATCGTCAACCAATCTTTCACTATCAGAATGATTTAGCTTAAACGAACTGCTTTTACTTTAGTAATGAATGTGAAGAGTATATCACATAACAAATTTTGAACTTGAAAAACAAACACTTTACAATTAATGGGTGACATATTTCCGGTGATGACATTATCTATCGTGATGCTAACCGTCTACAATGTACTATCTGCAAGATCAGCACATACCAATGGTATATGCCGTGTTGCTTATTCAACATTTTTATCTATGACTCACAAAGTTCATGGAATTTTTTCCGAAATTTTTCCCGAAACATTAGATATATTGCAACGAATGAATTTTGGAATTATAACAATGAAAGCGGTGGTGGGTCCTCGTTAGCTACCGTTTGGAAACGTCTGCAAATACGACGTTTGAGGTTAACGAACTAAGTTTTGCTCGCCACTGTAAAGCAAAGTTAGCCGGAGTCTGTCTATATCCACCTTTCATATTCTGATGTTTGATGCCAATGCCGGACTTACCCTCCAACGTTGAACCACAAGAAAGTTCTTTTTTATCTGTTCACTGACAAAGGGGTGAAGCTCGTGTTCCAAAGCAGCATTGCTGGCAATCCACGGATGCTTCAAGGCTTGGGTACAGCTGAAGCGTTTCTTGGGGTCTTTTTCCATCAAATGACTGATAAAATCTTTAGCTGTGTTGAGAAATGAGACACAAGTTTAGTTAAATTATTGATGCTAACACAATTACTTTGAGATTCTTTAAACTAAAACATGGATCTTGATTTCGCTTTCGATAATAATGATGCGGAGGGAAATTTCAATTGATCAAGATAATCATTGAAGGCTTGTAGTTGAATCATTTGAAAGAGCGCTTGGCCTAACACTACATTCGTTGGTTCCATCCATCCATCCATCCATCCATCCATCCATCCATCCATCCATCCATCCATCCATCCATCCATCCATCCATCCATCCATCCATCCATCC
>JACCGJ010006693.1:0-16126 GCA_013407085.1 Atriophallophorus winterbourni | reverse complement strand
TTAGTGGAAGTCTGAAGTTTAGCATGCAATGCGAAGCAGTGTACAACCGAGCTAGCCACATGCTAGGTATGCTTCGGCGTATTTTCGGACATTTTTTCCAAGAATCATTCTCCATGCTCATAAATACATATATTAACCCGGTGATGGATTACTCAGTGTAAGATTCGGCACCATGGCTACAAAAGAACTTCGAGCTGCTCGAGAGGATTCATCACGGAGCAACTAAAATGGTTGGCTGTCTCCGCAACCTACCATATGAGAATCGACTTGAGCAGATTAATTTGGATACACTGTTTCGCAGAAGGGTTTGACTTGATCTAATCCTAACTTACAAAATAATGAACTCGATTCGCACCCTCTGAGGCATCCATTTCGCCTCCGGTCAAGCCATGCCACACGTCCTCACCCATTTGCATTTGATATTCCACATTCCCACCGGAACTGCCGTCGGTTCTTCTATTCGGGAGCGTTTGTTCCTTATGGAACTCCTTACCGTCAAATGTTGTCCAATCATCTAGTGAAAGGATTTTCAGGAACAATTTGGATATATTTATGCGTTGTAATTTCACCCTACATCCCGTTTATATAACATGATTTTTTTCAAAACGATTATTTATTTTTAGCCCATACCGCACAATTTACATGATATTTTTGCAACTACAAACCTGTCCACTTCCTGAATGACTCAATATATTTTGTCATTATATTTATTGTTTTTCTACGCATACTGTGGTGTTGTACGCTACGAGCTTTTTATACCATAATTTGATCTTGAACTTGAATAAGTAGGTCATTATAAAAGAGAGTATTTTGTTTATTGTGGATAATTGGATAACATCAGTATGTATTAAGGCGTGGTTACCAGATATATTATTATTATTATTATTGTCTAATTTCAGTAATATTGTGCTTCATCATTTAATTTAGGCAACAATATGTCATTCTTAATTGAAAGCATATATTTTTCGCTAGACGTGACAATGGTTGTAAAAATGTTATTGTGTGCAGCTGAATTAATTGTGTAACTTTGGTTTTTATTATTTTCAGAACTCACGTTAAATAATCGACAAAAATGCATATCCAATTCTATAATTCTTCCAGAAATAATTGTTTTAATTTTCGAAGTGAGATAAAAATGCGCTGAACCGAGAGCAAGACATTGCTAGCTATAAGAAGCAACAAAGAAAATTACCAATTGTCAAATATTAGTATGCTCGGGGTATAAAATCACGTTTTATTTCTGATGAACACCGATCATTTTCATATAATATGTCTAATTATATGAACCGTAATCTGGTAAATTACCATTCGAATGTGAACGTGTCCTCTATAAATTTATATCAGGGATTTACTTTGGAAAATGCTCTGGAGCCACTAAACCTGGTTAACAGACATCGGAGTAGTAACACAAATATTTACGACCATGTCTATGAAGTTCTCGTGAAAATCTATCATATAAACTGATTTTTATAAAAAAATTAATAATTCCAAAGTGATAGGCTAGCAATCATGAAAACTTTTTATCCTAAAACCGCGAGATACCTGTAAATTTGTAAAACCGTAAAAAAACACATGAAACATAAAAGACCGAGCACGTTTCTAACTTAAATCATTTTCTCAAATATTCCAAAATGTGTGAAAAAAGGCTTCATTTACAAGTAAGGTTTCTAATCATCTGCGCGATATCTTGAGATACAGGCAAAAATTTCTAAAGCATTTAAAAGTATTGAGATCACCATAACCGAAAAAAATTCATTATTCACAAAACAGCTTGTTTGTGCTTGTCGTGGACAAAAATAAGTCTGTACTAAACAAAATAAAAAATGGAATGAACTCACTAAAAGACCAAAAGATCAATTGTCCAACGAAAGATCATTTGAATTCCAACGATATCGAGATAAATCGACTCACGAAAGTTTAAGAAATGTGACGAAAGTTTAGGTTAATAAAAAAATAAAACAGTATTTACAAATTACTTCCAGGGTATCAGTTAGTGATCTGTCTTTGAAAAAGCAAAACAATATCAGTGCGCGAAAAAATTATTGAATGTTTCAGAATGCTTTCATGATTAACTGAAAATGTCAAATGAATATGTGTGACGTATTCAGGGATTCAAGGATTCAAGGATTTATTGTTAAGAAGTTAATACTTTACAACACTACAGGATGACAGTATGAATAAAAACGTGAAAAATAAAATAGTACAAATAGAATAGATAATATCAAATGTAAGACTCACGAATGATATTCTTTTGCATACGTAAGTCCAATTTCGCTTTAAACACTGACAGGAAAGGAGAGTCCACCACATGTTAAGATAGGTAATTCAAAAGAAAAAATAGCACGTATGGCGAAATAATGGCGCCGACAATCAATACGGGAATTTGGGACGTAAGAAGATAAGGTATGTCTGCGTGTCAGTTTGCCATCACACACATCATGCAAGTGTTTTAGTGGATGTCCTTCAGTAGACACAATTCTACAGAATAATATCGCGTCGTATACTCCTTTGGGTAAAGTCACATAGACCCATACCCAGACACACTCAATCTTTCGGTATACGAAACATCCATCACTCACATTTTCCTGTATAATAGTTTGTTTTAAAAATAGCAATATTCTTTCGCAGCCAAAGAGCCCAAACCTCTACCGCATACTCCATCTTAGGGCGAAGGTAGACGTTCATTGTCCTTGGTAACGTTACAAGGGAGAATCTTTCATATATTCTTCGAAAGATACCCAACAATCAGTTGGCCTGTCGATATAAATTCTGGCAGTGCACCGTGCTCTTAGGTTCCCACTAATCCATACTCTAAGAACTTTTTCCAACGAGCTCCATGTGAAGTTTTTTTTCCCAATTGATATATCCAAGGAACATTCTCGCCACGCTAGAGCATCTTAACTTTCCGTATGATCGCAAGGCAACTGTACGTATCGATGGTTTGATGTCTGGGGTAATTGAAGCCAACAGCGGTGTCCCACAAGTTTTGATACTTCGTCCGGTTCTCTTATTGGTCTACATCAACGACCTTCCGAAACTTGTCACAGCCAAAATGGTTCTCTTTGCGGATGATGTTAAACTTTGGATGCGAAACACGCCAAGCGTAGACTGTTTGCGCTTACAAAGCGATTTGGCTATATTGAACAGCTGGTCGGAGAGAAATAAACTCCCATTCAACTTCCGGAAGTGTAAAATGTAGCAAATAGGCAAAGATTTCCCATTCTCATACAACCTTAAATCAAAACAACTGGAATGGACAACTAAAGAAAAAGACCTCGGCGTATGGATTGATGGAAGACTAAAGAATAGCATGCAATGCGAAGCAGTGTATAAGCGAGCTAGCCGCATGCTAGATATGCTTCGGCTTATTTTCTGACATTTTCCCCGTGAATCATTCTCCATGCTCATAAATACCTATATTCACCAAGTGATGGATTACTCGGTGCAAACTTGGGCACCATGGCTACAAAAGGACATCAAGCTGCTTGAGAGGATTTATCACAGTGCAACTAAAATGATTGGCTGTCTCCGCAACCTACCATATGAGAATCGACTTGAGCAGCTTACTTTAGATACACTCCTTCGTAGATGGGTTCGATTTGATCGAATCCCAACTTATAAAATGATGAACTCTAAGATGCACCCTCTGAAGCATCTATTTCGCCTCCGGTCAAGCCATGTAACACGTATTCACTCACTGGCATTTGTTATTCCACATTCCCACCGTAACTGCCTTTGGTTCTTCTATTCCGTGCGTGTTTGTTTCTTATGGAACTCCCTACCGTCAGATGTTGTACAATCATCTGGTGAAAGGAGTTTCAGGAACAAATTGGATATATTTATGCGTTGTAATTTAACCCTCCATCATGTTTTCATAACATATTCTTTATCCAAACGAATATTTTTTCCTCCATATCATGACAATACCTAACATGTTTTGTAACTGCACAACTGTCGATCTTCCTAATGCCTCAATTTAATTTGTATATATTTATTGTCCTTATACGAATATCCTGTGGTGTTGTACAGGTACGAGCGTTTTATACCATAAATTCATAAATCTTGAATCTTGAAACTACAATATTGAATGTCAGTTCAGTTCAGTTCAGTTCAGTTTGCACAGGACGATATGTGGTAGAGTCGCCAATCGACCGTCCAGAATACTTCCGGTGATAAGCCATAAAAGCGTACACCACTTCGAACAGTAAATTGATTATTCTTCTGGTATGACTTTGACTGGAATGCAACAGAAAAACTCACCTCAACAAATAGGTAAGGAGAGACATTAGTGCGTTCCAACGACAAATTGAAGAATAACTATAAAATTAGGGATAAAAATTGGGAAACACAGAGCGCCAGATCGAGTGTAGTCTATATTTGAAGCACGTTACTGAAGTAGAACAAACTACCTCTTCGAGCAGACAGTTCCAGTTATCCACTACCCTCACGCTAAAGAAGTGCTTACGTGCATTTTACCTGACATGTTGCTTTGCCAGTTTCAGTGAATGTCCTCAACTACCTACTAATGGCGCGAGAGCATACATATAAGCCGGATCAATAGAACTAAAGCCTCTAACGATTTTAAAGGTCTCGATGAGATCCCCACGTAGTCGCCTTCTTTTTAGCGAAAAGAGATCTAGACTCAACTGTCGTTCTTCATACGACTTCCCAGATTGCCCTTTAATCATAAGAGTAGCTAGGCGCTGAACACCTTCAAGCGTGGCAATGTCCTTTTCAAGTAAGGAGACCAAGCTTGAACGCAATACTCGAGATGAGGTCTCACTATCGCTTTATACAATGGGATTAAAACCTCCGGGGACCTGCAGGATAAAACTAATCGGAGGCGAAAGAGCTGGTTTCTAGCGCGTGGCGCAGCAGCTGCACATTGATCAGCCCATTCAAAGTCCACTGATTCCTCAATACCTAATTTTCGGACTTTTGATACCCCAGTTATTTCCAGTATGTTATCAGGTCCAGCAACCTGCAGCTTCGTTGCAGCTTTGGACAGAAGATGGCTTTTGGAGATGTTGATTGGTTGATCCCACGTGGAAGACTACTTGATGACCTTTTCTATATCCTCAAAAAAATCCTGTTCGTTCAGCGATCCGATAAACTTGACATCGTCTTCAAAAATATAGCAGGGACACTTGGGCGAGGCTGCCAAATCAACGATGAAGATAAGAAAGAGTATTGGGCTTAGTAGTGAACTCTGCGGGACTTCACTAACAACTCCTGCTTTCGCGGAATACATATTGCCTATGCGAAACGCGAAAATACCGATTGCTCAAAAAGTTTGTGATCCAGTTCTTTAGAGGGCCATCGATGCTTATTAGTCCAATCTTCATTGCAAGCAACCTGTGGTTTACCGAGTCAAATGCTTTACAGAAGTTCAAGTAGAGAACTTCGACCTGGTGGTCTTTATCTAGCCTCCTAGTGACCTCATTAAGAAAACATAATAGGTTCGTTAGGAAAGACTTCCCTTTTAGAAAACCATGCTGAGCAGAGTTTAGCAACAAACCAGAGACAAGATGGTGACAGATCCTATCCCTAATAAGTCTCTCTAGGGTTTTGCAAAGGATACTAGTGAGGCTTACGGGTCTATAGTTGCGAACTGAAGATCGACTGCCATCTTTATGTATAAGAATCACATCAGCCTGCTTCCAAGCACTCGGAATATACCCATACATTAAGGATGCGTTAAAGAGGCGACCCACCTGTTGTGCTAATACAGGCGCCAGGTTTTTAATAACTTGAGGGTGAATACAATCCGGGCCCGCAGATTTATGTGGATTAGTTGCTTCAAGCGCAAGCCTTACCTCATTATCAGTGAAAATTATTTCATCGAAGGTAGAAACGCTATCTGACCTTATGTCAACTGGCATATTCGGGAGATCAGTTTGGCGATCAGGCCTCTGAACAGCTCGAAAATGTTCGAGAAAAGTCAAAGCCTTTTCAGAATCTAAATCTAGTTGAGATCTATTGTCCAGTTGAAGGTTGCCTATGCAATCGCGAGTTTTGCCTTTGGATTGTGCATAACTATTTGAGTTCACTACGTGCGCTTGGTTCTCAGGTTCTTATGGTGGGTGATTTTAATCTACCACACATATCTTGGCCTAACCAGAGCTGCCAAGCTGATAAGATGTCTGAGGACTTCATATGATCCATGGCCGCCAAATTTGAAACATGACCCAAATCCCATTTCAGTTTCTCCCAATTTTCTACAGAACTAATTGATGTCCAATTTTTCATATTATCCGCGAACACGACCATTGTGGATGATATGAGGAGGAGGGGTAAATCGTTTGTGTATATGAGAAAGAGTTGATCTCTCAGAAAGACACAGTATTGCTTCTTCGAGTATATTCCGCACTTTAAACTAAAGTGCGTGTCCATAATGGTTCGTCAATTAAAGATGCAGGTGTGTTAAAATTAACGTGCTTGGCGATATTTAAAAAATAACATTTTACGTTCATGAAAAATAATATTCCGAATATGTCGCTATATTTTGAAAACCATTATTCTGTGTTGCCACAAATTTGATGATTGTTACGGCTTACTCGAAACTTGCTTACCACCAATGTTGTTCAAGCAAAATTAATAACGAAGAATAAAACAGGTTCACAGGGTATAGATAATATACACCTAAACCTTTTGTATTACCTCTCTGCCTAATTGGCAATACCGACGTCTGACGTGTTCACGATGATGTTCGAACACAGCTTTGTGCCAGAAACTGGAAAAAGGGCCCTGATTAGTCCCATTTACAGGGGTGGCGAGAGAAATAATCCATTAAACTATCGTTCGATAGCTTTATTAACAGTGCTATCAAAAGTAATGGAGTCCATCGTAGTTGATGCCTTGTGGAATCATTTGAGATTAAAAATTTAATCTCCGAAGCACAGCATGGATTCAGGCAAAAACGATGTTGCCTAACAAACTTGCGATTAGTAAAAGAAGCATGGTCTTATCTATTGGATGCCGGCAACTCCGTGGACGCGATTTATCTAGATTTCTTAAAAGCTTTCGATCGTGTCAATCACGAAATACTTTCGTCGAAATCATTCACCTACGGAGTACAGGGTTTACTCCATGCATGGATTAAAGAATGGTTAATATCCCGTGAGATGTACGTGAGAGTCGAAAATGAACTATTTGAGTCGATAGAAGTTGCCCGTGGTATCTCACTAGATCAGTCCTCGGACCGCTTTGTTATATATATATTTATAAATATATATTATATATATATTATATATATATAATATATATATCTATATATATATATAATATATATATCTATTATAAATATCTACACTTGCCTGATCTATGCCGTCGTCGTTGCTTATTTTCGCTGATGAGGCAAAGCTTTGGCCCAAAATGAACTCCAGAGCCAACACACCGAACCTGCAACGGGATGGTTTTCATCTGGTCCCTAGACAACAAAATGCCACTGAATGCTTCGAAATGCAACCTATTGTCGCTCAAGTCGAGTAAAGAATATTATCCATGTTATTCTATTATTAAACCCGCCTCCTCCGAAAAAGTTTTAGGCGTGATTATCCAGTCTGACTTAGGAAACTCAATGCAATGCCAGCAAAGCTGAAAACAACTTGGGTATCCTTAGAAGAGGCCTAGCTTCGTTTGACCCCAACATTATCTGCAAATTGATTTCAATCTACATTGTAGAAGTCATTTTTTCTCGGTGCGTATTTGCGTTCTATGGAATTCATTATCACAGTATATTGTGAACGCTGCTACGATCCATGATTTCAAATCGAAACTGAATGCTTATATCAAAGAGCACTCCACTATCGACCCTGTATATTGACCCCATATGAACCCACACAAACCAAACACCTCCATGGGATTTTCATTGTATCCTCTATATCTTTTATAGCTGTCATCTAATGGTACATGTAAAGCGATTGTTTTCTTCACCATGAAATCTTGATTCTTGATTCTTGAAGGATACATTGCGATTAACAGTGAGAATTATCCATGAGAAGGAAATAGATATTTTACTAAGTATGAGTAATGGTAGTTTACGGTTGCTTGAAATGTATATTTACAATATGTAACTTCCTTTTGTTATGGAATACTGATTTCAATAAAAACATATTTGTGTAACAGTGAGATTTGGTACATTTCTTACTTGCGCAAATGTTTGTTTGTTTCAATGCCACTATTAGATGAATTACCGAGAATAGCTTAGACATTTTCATTATTGATCAAAATATATATTGCTGTCATCCCACATATTAACTGTAGTTTGATGTGCGTTTTGGTAAATAACCGATTATCTTTTGGTTAAAACTTGGACTATTTTTATTGGAAACATTGCTGTGAAACTTAGGCTTCAATCTCGTGTGAATTGTGGTTCTTAGCGTGTTACGATCATTGTTTGGCAGCTTTTGTGTCTAGAACACAGTAAAACAATCTGCGTATGTGTGAAAACTTATCTCATACATGAAACTTTACTTTACAAGGCATTAAATCGGCCGCATTTAGAATATTGTGTCCAGGCGTGGTGCCCTTACTACAAGAAGGACATCGTTCGATGAAAACAAAGCCCTTATAAGTCAGGATAAGCTACAATCACGAAGTAAGCTTTTCAAGTTAAGATCATCTAACTCACACAGAAACATGGATTTTATTGTCAGAATTGGTAATTTGTCCGTGACTAAAGCAGTCATCAGTTAGGGGAACTGTGAAGAATTCCTTAACTAATGAAAAGAAATTTGTGTGCATTCGGTTAGAGCAGTTTTCGAGTAACGTTTCACTTCTGACATAGAAGCTTCGTCAGAACAATGGTGGTAGTCAGGGCAGGGAACAGGATTAAGTAGTAGTCAACCCCCCACCATTGATTTCACCCTACTGCTACACAGCTTATAGAACGCCTACAGTGTGTCACGTTTTGTGGGAATGACCAGAATCAGTGGTCGATTTTCCTCCTAGTGTGTATCCACGTCAATCTAATACAGGTGAACACGGTCAAGGTCAGTTGACACAGCGGCCAATATGCGTAAAAGTACATCACCAACGGAGCTAATTTTAAGCTATTTTTTGAAGAAAAACAAAAATCTAATTAACTAGTAGGTATAAAGTGAACAAAAACTATTTACCATCGCATCAGTGCCGAGCTCCATATTGTAATGATTTCTGCCCCATTCACCTTATACCTACTATTTAATTAGATTTTTGTTTTTCTTCAAAAATAACTTAACCTTAACCTTAGTTATGTGCTTTTACGTAATGTGGAGATATTGAGACGTAGTATTAAACCGTATAGCGAACGCCTACATGTGAAGGCGGTCGAAATTGCGGTCAATAAGTTGGATGTGGCAGAAATCTCCACAATATGGAGCTCGGCACTGATGCGATGGTGAATAGTTGTTGTTAGTTAGTTAATTAGATTTTTGTTTTTCTTCAAAAATAGCTTAACTTTAGCCCTGTTAGTTATGTACTTTTACGCATGTGGCATGCTGTGTCAACTGGCCTTGACCGTATTCACCTGTATTAGATTGACGTGATTACATATTAGGAGGAAAATCGACCACTTATCCTTGTCATTCCCACGAGACGTGACACACTGTAGGCGTACTATAGGCTGTGTAGCGGTAGTGTCAAATCAGTGGTGGTGGGTTGAATACTACTTAATCCTGTCTCCTGTCCTGACTATCACCCTTGGTCTTGTCAGAAGTGAAACGTTGCCCGAGAACTGTTCTAACCGATTGCACTTAAGTTTCTTTGAATTATCAATACACGACTGCTCCCAAACATATTCCAATCGATTCATAGTAATACATTTCAGTTTCATCGCCTAAGATAAATGTATCAAATAACTTCAGCATTCGTCACAACGGGCAACGTGCGGTCACCGAATTCAACGGAATCCTGTCATCGTTCAATCGATCTGGTTAGAATTGATTCACTTTCATAGTAGTGACATTTACAGTAGACTGTAAAGCTCTTGTTGGGTGGTCTGAACTTGATCGGATGATCTTGAGATCGAGTTCCAAGTGAGAAAACTTCCGCCAATCGACAGTTCAACACAATTCAAACCGGTTTGGACATTGAACCCGTCTCTGTTGAGTGCTGTGTACGTGCATGTACCACAATATTTTTTGTGTGCATTTTTCGGAGAAATATATATTTGTTCGGAGACAGGTTATACAAGCCAAAGTGGTGACGTGAAAATTAATGGAAAACTTATTGGTACCTAGAGAGCAAACATTTTGGGGCAGAAGTACATAGTGTATTGAAGTCAACAGATCAAACCTATCTATCTATCTATCTATCTATCTATCTATCTATCTATCTATCTATCTATCTATCTATCTATCTATCTATCTATCTATCTATCTATCTATCTATCTATCTATCTATCTATCTATCTATCTATCTATCTATCTATCTATCTATCTATCTATCTATCTATCTATCTATCTATCTATCTATCTATCTATCTCTCTATCTATCTATCTATCTATCTATCTATCTATCCTATCTATCTATCTATGTATCTATCTATCTATCTATCTATCTATCTATCTATCTATCTATCTATCTATCTATCTATCTATCTATCTATCTATCTATCTATCTATCTATCTATCTATCTATCTATCTATCTATCTATCTATCTATCTATCTATCTATCTATCATCTATCTATCATCTATCTATCTATCTATCTATCTATCTATCTATCTATCTATCTATCTATCTATCTATCTATCTATCTATCTATCTTTCTATCTATCTATCTATCTATCTGTATATAGTGAGATTTTAGAATGCTCACAGCCCTAAACCTAACATAAATGACCGGTTTTATGCCGTTCTCTTCAACCAGATTAAAATTATGTTTTGTGATCAGCGTATGAGATAAATATTTATTTCACGGGTATTTTAGCCAGACACCGCGTAACCTTGAAAACCAGGGGTCATTAATCAATGGTTATGTAACGGAGCATCATTTAACCAGGATATTTTTGAATTTGGCGCCAATATGATCGTTTAACTTCATATCGCACAACACGAAAAACGGATGCCAAAGTCGTACTTGGCGCCTGTTGTGAATGAAAATGGTAATGTTAGTTATTACATTTTTATATTAATAATATAAATAAATAAAGAATATTAATATCGTCTCAGGGGTGACTTAATCCTGCTGTTCAACATTCTGCATACAGTGGATCACCCACTTGAACACCCGTTTCATCGGAAAGAAGCACGTGGTAGCTGATCTCATGGCTACAATTTAATTATTCCACACTCAAATTGTCGAAGGATTTCTTTTGCTGGCCGAGTTTGTTTTATATGGAACTCCCTGCCCCCAATTATCATTTGTGCCACAAGCATGAACATGTTCAAGGCTGAACTTGACTAGTATATGTTGACCAATTCCAACCTCGCACCTGAATACACGTGCTGACTTTACATATGGATAAAACATTTGTGTTGTTTTTATGCATTCCCTATATTTTTAATCTGTGGTTACTGTAAAGTGTTTGCTTTTTGGACCATTAAAACTTTGACCTTTGACCTTTGAATTTGAATGTCGATCTGTATGTTTTGTCGATATCTACGCCGCTTTCATCGGAGATCTTCCTTTTTTGCAACCACTGTAAACGTCATGATAACTTGAAGTGGAATGAATCTGTGATAGAATGGAACTTCATGAATGTGTTTAGATCTGAATAACGGATAATTTCAACTTTTTCCATGATTAATAATCCTTAATAAATGAAGCTATTAAATAGATTGAATAATCAAATTAACCCAGGACTGATTTTGTCGCTAATATTCATTTTGATGATGTCGTTCACTTTCAGCCTCACTCAATCAAGTTTTATTAAATATATCTCTTCAGTAACTGCGAAGCCTAAATTTTGTTCATTATTTTTCTCGTCTAAGTAACTTGTTAATAATTCAGTTGTTGTTCTGGTTGCTAGATGAGTTTTATTCAAAACTCGCATGAGACGCGAATGAACGGAACTGACAAATCGACCGGTCCGGTAGTCATGGAAACGCATATGATAAACTGCCTGTTCATCCGGCAATGTAACTGATGAAGGTGATCAAGAAATTGCTTTGTTATCGGTGGATATCATATGCCCAAATCAAGATGAAAATTTATTGGGCCTTTAGATACATTTCAGTATTTCCAGAACAAACCCCGAATTTAAACTCTGTTACCAGTGATTTCAAAATTACTTGAGCGACTCATTGTTGACGATCTAATGAAACACTTCGAGAATAATCAGTTGCTTTCGAGGAACCAGCATGGATTTAGACGAAATTATTCCTGTTTGACTAATTTACTGGTAACGCTAGATGATTGGACAAAATCGGTATATAAAGGACAAGCAATACACGCGTGCTACTTAGATATATCAAAAGCATTCGATCGTGTTGACGATTCCCTACTACTGCATAAGCCTGAAAGGCTTGGTATCACTGGAAAGTTGTTGAATTGGCTAAATGACTACCTAACAAATCGCACTAACCAGGTACGTGTTGATGGTGCATTATCCAAACCAATCGTAGCAACTAGCGGAGTTCCCCAAGGTTCCATCCTTGGTCCGATCCTCTTTCTGGTTTATGTCAATGAAATACCGGAAATTGTTCGATGTAACATTTCATTATTTGCGGACGACATAAAGATTTGTCGCAGCATTCGTAGTCCAGAAGACTGTCTGCTATTACAAAAGGATCTTGATACGCTTCACAGCTGGTCGTTAAAGAGCAAACCTCCGTTTAATTTCAACAAATGCAGGATCATGAATGTGGGGAATCGAATAGAGTTTACATATCACATAGGTTCGCATGTCCTTGGAAATTGCATTGAAGAAAAATATTCGGGTATCTGAATATGCTCCAATTTAAAAAAATCACTTCAAACTAATACTGCCTTTAAAAAAGCAACACGTGTTCTAGAACGGGTATTTGGGAAATTTTCGCACAAGATATTCCCAAGGATCATGAATACAAACTTGAGACCAGTCATGGAATACGGTGTGCAGTCATGGTCTCCGTGGCTCAAGAAGGATGTGGAACTTATGCAGCGGATTTATCACCGCTCCACAGAACTAGTTGTCAGCATCCGAAACAAACCATATAAAGAAAGTATAGCTCAACTGAATCTGTTCGATTTTCCCTATCGACGAATCAGAGGAGAACTTATCTTATTTTATAAAACATTCCATACCCAAAACCATCCCTTACAGGATGTATTCACGCGAAGGGATACGAGAAAATATCGGACCCATGAATATGTTCTGGTCGTACCCCATTCCCACCTGAACTGTAGAAGGTATTTTTACTCTGTTCGTGTCTGTTTTATTTGGAACAGTTTACTTTCAACCGTTGCTCACTCCACTAGCTTGCATGACTTTAAAACGAAATTAGACGAATTTTTATTGCATTATTCTTTTCCCGAGCACTTATATACTGTTTAATCTATTTTATTATGTTGTTTATACACTTACATGTTAATTTTTACCATCATATGATTGTTGTTAAGCTTGTTGCTTTTTAGACCATTAAAAACCTTGAATTACCTTGATTTAAGAAGCCGAACTCGTAGGCGATTAAAGGTACGAAACATGGCTTGGCGACAGCATTGGCAAAACCCATCATCAGATACATGGGAAACATTCCGTTTACTGAGGAACAAATTTTGTCATCCAAGACAAGTTGTACTTCCAAGAAAAGATATCACGCATGATAGAGCTAAACTCCAAAATACTCCATCGTATGGTTAACGATCAAGCTAAAATTAAAACTGGAGTTGCGTCCGTGAACACATCAGCTGGACCAACAACAACTGCATCAGAAACTGCTGAAGCATTAGCCACGTTTTGTTTATGTGTATTCAGCCCGAGAGAAAATGATATATACATCATAAATCAAATCATTTTAACCACGGTTGAGATCTCACATCGAAACGCGTCCTTCAAGCATTATTTATTCTCAGAACCGAAAAGTCTCCCGGTGTCGACGGAACAACCCCGTTCATATTGAAGCAATGTGCAAATTTGCTATAATAAGCACTCTAATTCCTATATATAATGGTGTTCACATCCCCATCTCTTACACACCACTACGCGTTTCTGGCTGTTTGCGGTATTCAGGTGCAGACAGATCAATTCAATTCAATTCAATTCAATGGTCTAGAAAGCATGTTGCTTTACAATAACCACAGAATAATATGGGAATTACGTATAACATAGGTAGTAAAAACGGGATTTGTTTGCATACTGAGCAGTTCAGGAATCAGGTAAAAATCCATGGGGCAGCAATTGTTTTCAACCGGTTGGGTGGCACATGTAAATCCATGGGGTAATGATGTATAGTTTACTTCGATGCATGGGTTAAAAGTTCAAAGCTCTAATGGTGTAGAATATATAGGTCCAATGTTTGGATGGGTCGACATGAAATTGTCCAAATTCGATTTGAATATATCCAAGTTGGGTGAATGTGCAACATTACAGGGTAGGGAGTTCCAGGTAAAACATACACGTACAGAATAAAAATACCTTCAACTGTTCAGTCTCGAGTCGGGAATAAGTACTGTGTAATTATGACTCCGACTGGTTCGGGGTGGTAGTCGTGTGAATAGTTTATTCAGTGGATGGTTGGGGGTATGCAATATAGTGGACATAAGAATCAAATCACCTCTAATACGTTGTTTATATTTGTGACCACTCATCCGTGCCAAGCCCATCGAACTATTCACAAAGTTGATCACGACGGTCTAATACGGCGGTAGCGATAGTCGAAGAGATTGAGACTTGTAAAACGATCTTCGTATTGTTTGTGCTTTAAACCACATAAAAGCTTGATGATCCGATGATATATACACGGATGTCCTTCTGTAGTAAGGGTGACCAAGCCTAAACCACATACTCTATGGTTGGCCTCAATTACGTATTTATTATTCGATGAACAGTTTGCTTTGTGAAACTCCCGAACATGCGTTTCAGCAGAAGCAGTACTCGTGACGTCTTTTCATAAACAGCTGTGGCGTTATGTGACTTATAACCTCCCTAAAATTACTATAGACTGCTGAGCGTTAAGGTTATTACAACGATTGTAGGTAGAATGCTACTTAGTCGTGTTCCCTGCCACCTAAATTTCTTTGAAATTTTAGTTATTGTTGTAAAGTTTCGGCGATTTCACATACATAGATTCGTTCCACAATCAATTATAACTTATGTTCAAATTGATCAATAAGCATTGTGCTCAATGAGTCTTTTCGCATTTTGCATCGTTTGCTCCGTTAGTGTTTGAATTCAAGAAATTGCCCACATGCGATTAGAATCGATATATTTAGAATTTAACATAATAAAATGTAATTCAATAATGCGAACTATTAGTTTATCAAACAGATTTTTGCAGCGAAAATAAATGTCTTATTAATCTCAACATGAGGTTCGTTCTCGCGAAAATTTATCCCCGTATACCGTTAGACGACTTGACTTTTCATTTTTTTAAATAAAAATATAAACAAATTATGTTCATTTTCTTGGCCGAACAATAATTAAAAAACACAAATGTGTGGAATCACTATACCGAGATTTCAAATCAATTATCGTTTGTATTGCGTAGTAGGCCTCCACCTTCTCAATACGAAACATAGGGTCTTTGGTGTGCAGTTATGGTCTTCGTGGCTCAAGAAGGATGTGGAACTTATGCAGTGAATCTATCACCGCGCAACAAAACTAGTTCTCAGCATCCGAAACAAACCTTATAAAGAAAGGATAGCTCCGACTTTCCCTATCGACGAATCAGAGGAGATCTTATCTTACTTTACAAAACATTCCATACCACGAACCATCCTTTACAGGATTTGTTCACGCGAAGGGATACGAGAAATTATCGAACCCATGAATATGTGCTGGTCGTACCCCATTCCCGCCTGAACTGTAGCAGGTATTTTTTACTCTGTCCGTGTCTGTTTTACTTGAAACAGTTAACCGTTAAACCGTTACTCACTCTACTACCTTGCATGAATTTAAAACGAAATTTGACGTATTGTTGCATTATTTGTTTCCCGAACACTTCTATACTGCTTAATCTACTTGCTTATCTTTTTTATACACTTAAATTTCAATCTTTACCAT
>JACCGJ010006689.1:0-14228 GCA_013407085.1 Atriophallophorus winterbourni | reverse complement strand
GATTCATTTCGTGCATAAACTTTTCTTTTCAAGCCATCACCGTGTTGCGTTAGTTAGACCAACCTTGATGAATAATAACATTTCTTTAACTAGCGACTAACTTTGTTCGTATGCTTGTTTCAGACGACACGTTCCTCGCACCATTCTAATGCAATGTTTTCGAAAAGAAATCTTTCGCGATTTTGCGATTGTCATCCTCGGCTGTTTCAGCGTATGATGTTATTGTTGTGTATCCGTTGTGAATCGAGTATCGTGTATATGAAGTGAAATTTAGATAATGGATTAAAACCTAGTAAAAATTTAAATCATAACATGTAAAATAATGTTACCCTAACCCATACCGTAGATCATGAGGATGGATAGTTCGATAATTCAGCGATTTTTATCACATTAAAAATTCACCTTATTCTATTTTAAAAATGTTATTGTTTAAGTTTACATTTGATTATGCCGTTGCAATTGCAGCTGCATTATATGAGTTCAGATAATTCTTAGCTCGCAAATACCCGTAGACTGCATACTCCGTGACCGATAGCCAACGTATCACGTAATATTTAAAAAATAGAAAAGATGTAAGCTGATAGATTAATCGGATCGCTCTGTTGTAAGGTAACCATTATATATGTCCTTATGGTGTTATGATCCGGAGACAAATTTCTTGATAATCTTACTCGCCGAATGACGTTATTAAACGAACCACGAATAATCATTTTGATCACAGCTGAATGCAAGCGCCCGTGATTATTGAGGATGTTCTATTTGGTTAACAATACCTTGAAAATCTTCAGATAATAATCAATTTTCATGCAGTCAACCGTGATTCATTATTCTCAAATATTTTTCAATCGAAAATCACCTCAGCTCTTGAGGCGAATACCCAAAAGTAACAAGGTTTCATTACTGTTTTATATGCTTCATATTTGTGTAATTTGAAGAAACATATTTTGAGTCTTACAAAGCTATGCTATATTTCTTCTGAAGCAGAACAAATATTTTCTGAACCTGATTCTGGGAGACCACTTAAGAAAAGTTGGTGGAATAGCTGTGTACCATCACGAACGATTATACATTACGGTAGTTACAGTCACTGATCTCGATCTGCAAGACAATATATGGTGTAACTTGAAGCTTGAATCAGGTGAGAGTTGCATCGTTGGTGTAGTTTACCGTTCACCATCATCATCGGATGCGCATGACGAAAAAAATTGAAATGGATTGCAGTACGTCGTAAAACACTCCGCAATTCGTAATTATGGATAATGGGAGATATCAATCTGCTTCAACTTTATTGCCGGTTAGATGATCCACCCCGAACACTAGGCTACTGATTTCGCGGACTATTCGATTGCATCCGCTTGTGTAACCATATTTTCGAATATCCACAACAAAGAAATGTGCAAACGATATCCGTTCTAGACGTAGTCTCAACCGCTGAAGCTATGAACGTTGAAGATGTTCAGTGTTACCATCCGCTGGGTTGAAGCGACCACCTCGTTATGCTATTTTAATACGTGTGCAACGCCAGTAGAATGGTAAAGCAACCAAAACGAAATAGAAGAGTGGATTACATTGGTTTGATGGAACAAATGTTGGCTTTCGATAAACACAATATAAAGCTCACTTATATGGACTCGCGTTACACAACCCTGACGGATTACATCATCAACATAATACATTTAAATTCTAATTATTTCCCGAAAAATAGAATAAAAGAAACCCCAATTCAGAATTTGCAATCGCACGAGAAAATGGTTGGCAAAGCGAAATTCGGCATCTGATATTCACGGGGTGGCCAGAAAAGAATAGACGTGAGTAAACGTTTGCGATTTGCGAAATCAGTCACAAATCTCATCCGGGAGGATACACAATATCATCAGCTTCAGCTGGCAGTAAGAATGCAGAGGAATACCCGAATGCTTTATCGAACCGTTAACAACACAATGAAGCTGAAACTTGGTGTTTTTCCGATCATGACAGAAAACGGAATAACTGATTCTGTGCTGCAAACCGCTAACGCCATCGCCAGTTTTCATTCACGATTTTTAACCCAAAGAATGCAATACAACCATCGGAATAATCAGCACCTATAGTGCCGAAGAATATATGCGATATATGCATCAATTCTGAAATAGTGCAGCATCATATACGCAGGTTAAATATCAACAACTCCCCGGGAGCTGACGGAATTACACCCGCAATCCTAAAGTTATGGGGCGATCAATTGTGCGAACCACTGTGATTTATTTAATCACTCTTTGAGGGATGGTGTTGTACCGACTGACTGGAAGAGAGGAATCATAACACCCATCTACATAGGTGGAACTCGTTCTGACCCAGCAAATTACTGTCTTTTTAAACTCCTTCCAGTGATCTCAAAAGGTTCAAAGCGAATTGTGTTCGAAAGAAGTGTCAGTCATCTCGAAACCCAAAAATTGGTGTCTAGAGAGAAACATGGATTTCGGAAGTCTCGTTCTTCCTTGACTAACATACTGGACACAGACAGCGGATGAGGGTGTTTGCGTGTGTGCATGCGTGTTACTTATACACATCAGAGGCGTTTGATAGCGTGGACCATTCGCTACTCTTAAGAAGGTGCGTGACGTTGGCATTAATGGGTGGAGATCGAAGCCACTAGCGGTGGCCCACAGGCTTCAATGCTTGCTCCAGTTTCCTTTTTGGTATATATTAACGACTTTCCGAATCTTGTCACAGCCAAAATGGTTCTCTTCACTGGTGATGCTAAACTTTGGATGCGAATCACATCAATCGTGGACTACTTGAGATAACAAAGCGATTAGTATACATTGAACAGCTGGTGAGAGCAAAACAAGCTTTCATTCAACTTCAGAAACTGCAACATGTTGCAAATAGTTAATGATTTCATATTCTCCTACAACCTTGGATATATATATATATATATATATTCTAATACGAATATCCATGCACGAATGTGCAGTCGTGCAGTACTTTGTGCTGTGCGGCTAACATCGTGCTAAATTGATTGGCCAACGGTAGTGAGCAGCGTGCGAATACACGCTGGAGTCTCACTACCATTTCTATTTCCCCCTCATATCTGTTTAGGCCTGAGCAACCTGACAGTATCTTAGCCCACGTGCAGTCTTTGACTGTGCAACACTTTGCATGGATCAGGCTTGTGATTTCATACCATACAGCTACACGCGTTTTATACCATAAATTCTTGAATCTTGAATCTTGATTCCATTTTGAGACACAAAGAAATCTTTCGATTAAATACGTCTATAATAAATATCTGATACACATAATGACATAGATAATGAATGGTATAAAATTTGTCTACCTTTCATCAGATTACAAGCAATAGCTCTCCGAAATCGAGTTCTGCATTGTCGGGTAGCGCCATCAAAGCAGGTCTTGTCTTAGGATCAGGTAATAAAGGCCTTGCAAGCAAATAATCCACTACTTCGGATTTCTTGATTTTTCCGCGCTTATCTCGGTCCAGAATTTCGAAAATTTCTTGAACTTGAGCAGCGGTGATAAACGTCACACGTTCGTCCTCCATTGCTAGCTCAAAATGACGACATCAACAAATTAATCGATGATATGCATAAATCGATCAATGATTGGACATGATGTGACCAATAGTGAAATGAATTATAGATGATCCGATTAACGTTGATTAGCGCGTCACGTGAATATCCAGCGATGCGAACGAGTTAGGCGGTGTTATTTGAACTACGTTAAAAACGAAACCGAATAATTGTTTCATTGTCGCATAACGATTGATTAATGTTTACAAAGCGCATGTCAATTTGCTCCCACGCGATGACTCTAAGCACATGAAATAAACGTTGACTTAATTACAAATATGTTCAAATTCACTCATTGAATTAATGTAAAGTTATCATCGAGTGCTATGATTTACATACCCACTCCATATGCAAAATTTTAAATAGCTGTTTTCAAACAAAATCAAGTTTAAGCAGGTTCTTCGTTCAAAGTCGTTTGTGCGATAGAATTCAAACAAATATATCGTTGAATCATTGGAAACAATTTTGTGCAATTCCTTATATGGTCAGATAGGTCAGATAGCTTGCAAACGACGCTTTACACAATGCCTCCAATGTGAGCGGTCAAGAGAAAGTTTTTCTAACTCGCCGGGTCAATGCCAAGAGCTTTCATATCTATATGGTCAGATATATATAATATATTATTATATATTTCCAATATTAGAGTATATTGATCATAATCGTGTGATTTAAAAACCGTGTCGAGTTCTTTGGTGATCTTAATATTGAGGTTAGTGCAGCTCACGCGTCTTGAGTACACAGAAGGTGCGCAAGATAAATACGTCACAACATGCACTTGCTACAATCCGTTATATTACTAACAGCTACTACCGATAATTTAGACAGTACAAGCAATCATTTGTCCTTTGGTAAATCCTTTCGAAATGCGGAATATATTTTTCCATCCATAGTTCAAGCGTGTACTGTGTAGCCCACAACTGGTTGTATGTATATATTGAGCGCGTTGAGAAAGGTCCGAAAGTTCGTCTGTGTAAGCGAAGTATGCTGCATGCACGCTTATAGGTACAGCCTCCATTTGCATACTGTTTGTCAAATTTTCGCACAGCCAGATACCGATATCGTTCTGCGGTATACTCCACTAAGGCATATGACTGTCAAACACTAAATGAAAGGAACGGGTTTCCCAACTTGCAGCGTTTTGCACTTGTGAAATTTGAACGGCTGCTTGTTTTGAATTTTACCACTGGTGCAGCTTAATTAGGTGTGCTTGTAAATTTAGGCAATTTTCAACAGAGTTGACCATCATTCAAATGTTTACATCATAGGCGAATAGACCATGTTCAGATGGTATCAGTTTGATTAGATCATATATAAATATATAAAAAAGTGTTAGACCGATTACTAAGCCATATGAAACAGCGCTCGGGGCTTCTGGCTGTCATTTTACTTCGATAAAGTTAACTTGTGAGACATATTAAAGTGAAACCAACACCCTGCCGCTATTGAAGTAATATTGAGTTATCAAGTCGGTCAAAAGCTTCAGATATATCTAATTAACAAGCATACAGGCATCTTCCTTTCTTCTATTGCTTGTATCCAATCCTTTGAACTCGTGAGCAAGTTAGACAAGCATGAGCATGTTCTTATAAATCCATGTTGTTCCTGAACAAGGATTCCATGCCTCTTGAGATCACTTATAATGCGATTACACACCAAGGTATGCCAAATTCCGGTAATTAACTGGATCAGAACAACAGACACCTATCTAGATTGGTGTAATATATTCGGTTTTTTTATCAGCTGGTACGACTCCCGTATTTGGTGAGTGTTTAAATAAATCACATAGTGGACTGCAAAGCTCACATGATTTCAGAATAGCTGGCGTTATTCTGTCTTCTTCCTAGGGTGTGTTAACGTTTAGCCTGCGTAGATGCTTTCCCACAACCGTAGGATTCACATCTACATCTCTTAACCTTTCCAATTCTATTGAAGGTGGTAAAGAGGTTAGTTTGGACATATCCTTTGGAGAAAAGACTTGCGCATAAAATGTAGCTAGGGCGTCATCTCTATCCCTGAAATTATCTGTCAATCGGTCTGGTGTGTGAACTGAAAAAAGCTGCTTGTTAAACCATAGTCATGCTGTTTACAATCATGTAAATTGTCTTAGTATGTCCTTCAATCTGATCAGTCAGCATCCAAAGATGATACGGCTTGTCTCCGCCAACTATAGTCGATTCTTTTTTCGAGATTTCAAAAGTGTTCTAGAATAAACCTGTTGAAGTGATCCTCTGTGTTGTCCATGCCGAAGTTCGCAAGTCTATCCACATTCTACTGCGGCTGCGAAGTTTAAAACAAAATGCTCTAGCTTTTCTTTTCGGAATATGAGCTGAGTCTTCGTCTATTTTCATACTGATGTATCTTTAAAGGTTGAAATATTGATTGCCTGCCTTCGTGATATCGAAATGCATATTGCGTTCTTCGCGAAGGCTAAATTAATCAAAACCTCTGATGATTTTGACGTCATTATATGCCTCCTGCACACGAATGGGAAAAACAACACGAGATGGTCTTTAAGCCCGAGGGGACCATGTTACTTCACTGAACCAACTGCTCTCGCTTTGGATCTCATAATCAAATCTCGAATTGAAGATTGATCGGAGGCTCTCTATAGAGTGACGCAACGTACGTGGTTGTAAAAGGGAATACGATTAATCATCTCGCCGATTTATACTCAACAGATTGCTGTGGATGTAATCTTTCTTTGTAAAGCTGTGGACGATTTAAATCATTCCTTATGAATATTTGGGTTCCGCTATGGTTATCAGATGAGGCGAGTCAGCGGTAAATTACATCAAAGATGCAATTGTTCCCGGATTCCAGGCGCAAGATCTAATCAATATTTAATAATTTAGAATTTGAGATTTTTCCTGCCTTACTCGTTACCTGGTAAACCAATCAAAGGCTTTTCCAGTGTTGAATGTGCGATTGACAATTTTAAAAAGTTTTTAGACTGTTATTCATCGTTTATTTTTCATTGCTGGAACGTAATTTGAACGAATAAAGCCAATTTTGTTCATTTTCACGACAATAATTTGACGAAGGATTTCGTGGTTTCGGTTGAAATAATGTGTAAGTGACACAAAGGCTTGATTGTGTGTATTATTCTTAACGGCTTGGCTTATTTTGATTTGTTCTTCATATTTATAGGTTCTATTCACTGTCTACCAAATACTCGTAATTTACACTTTATCTTATATGGAACTTACCCATCATCACTAATTAGTTTATTTCTGATACACGCTCATATGCAAAATTGCACTTAAAGCATTTCAGCATATACATCCATGATAGCAGTTACGCATGCAGTGTAGCCATGTCAACGTGTAGCCTTTTTACCTCAATGATTATGGCTGAGGATTTTTAAATCTCTGATGTTTAAGATGTTGTCATGAAATACAGAAATCATGGACTGACGTTCCAGGTTCATAAAGTGCGAGCTGGATTATTTGTGTGAGCAATTTTTCCCGATGGAGCAAAATAAAGCATTCTGCTTTCCGGTCTTTTACCATTAAAAATCCTCACAAGGCTTCTGCTCTACGTTGGTCGAGCCATAGCTCCTGACCGGTTTATGCTGCTTTTAGGATTAATATAACACAACATGGAATATTTTCCTCTCCATTGGTGCGCTGAGGTGTACGCAATGGCAGTTCGATCTGCAGAACTAGAGGCTAAACATTCCGCAAGTGCTTTCTATTCACGTTACCATTAAAGCGGAATGAACAGCTAGAATGTTACAGTTGAACAATGATGCTTTTGTAGGAGTTATCAGAATTCATTTCAGAACAACTATAAACTGTCTATGGAGACTATGAATGTTTGGTTGGTTTTTCAATGTTGTCTAAAAGAGACTTTTTTTAATTACATTCCGACAAGAAGAAGTGAGCGTTTGAATTAAATGATTTTCTACCCTTCGGTTTATGACATTCATGAAAATACAAGCACCACTAGCATGAAATATAACTCTATCCAGGTGTCAGTTACATGTATTCAACATTTTCTCTTTCATCAGTAAAAGTTTCCTGGATAACGCATGCAGTTTAGGAGTTGGATTTTTTGTCAGAGTTATATGCCCAGCTAATAAAAACTTGGATTTAAAGCTATTCCGATCAGGTCCGCTTCGCATCTTTATCGAGTCTGATAATGAACTAACAATCCTTCATTTTCAATCTGCGGTTCACATTTGCTGCATTATATTATACTTTCTGACTGATTCTAGAAGCGTGTGGCCCATCCGACCCTATTTACACTTCGTGATGCCATATCCGAAAGGATATCGGTAAGTAATTCCCGATAATTCTTACATCACTAGGTAATGTCAACTAGAATCATAAAAATTCGGTAGCTGCATGGATTATCTGTGGTGTGTTTTATAGAATAATTCAAGCGAAGGAAGTTCGAGTGATTTCTCCGAGAACTCATTAGCATTCGGTCACACTTTCCGAGTGTGCTTGCGATGAATTTTTTGCTAAAACATTGATTATTTCCACGTCTGTTCATTTACATCTACAATGTGGTATAAATTGGATAGTATACGAGTAAAACGGCCACATTCTGAAGTAAAGGTAAGCGAATTCGTAATGTTTTTTAAATGATTGGATTTGAACAAACGCCATATAGTAGATTTACTATACTATTACTATACTATACTATACTATACTATACTATTACTATACTATAATATACTATACTATACTATTACTATACTATTACTATACTATTTCATATTTTGAATTATCATATATGAAAGAAACAGTTTGAATGTATAATAATGTATACATTGGGTATGGAGCATGATTTGAATGTTGTTTAGTATGTTCAAACATGATTATATTATCATATGAGACGAATGAGGCAAAAATACTGACTATCGCTAATTTTTATAACTAATTATTCTAGATTATCGAATACGTTATGAAATAGCAGGTCAAATTTTGTAGCATTTAACGTTGGTTATATTATGTTTATAAATTTAAAAGTTGTGTTAATGAAATTAAATTTCAGAATAAAATAAACAAATTATTTAAATTTCGTTCCACACTCAACCATTTCGCTAACAGCAATTGATTTCTGAATATTGTTGTACTGAGGACACTGATGAAGTGTTGCTATTTCCTTTTTCTTGCGGAACTGATACTGTTTTATTTGGTTTGAAAATGTCATAAGTAATCTGAAGTGTTAACAATATTCAAGATCCAAGATTCAAATATCCAAATGTCCGACGTAGCATGCCGAGCAGCCGAGAGGCGCTTTTGTAAACGGTTTCGCATTGTAGACCATTTTTCAAACTGCCGCAAATCCAGACACCTAGGTCATTTTCTTTTTCAGTTTAATCCAGGTTAATGTCGCCGAGCTTGTATGGAAAGGAAAAGCCAAGGTCACGACCAATCTGAATCATCTTCGACTTTTGCATATTCAATGACAGTTTATTTTCAGATGACCAGTTAAACAAAGCACTCAAATCGTTTTGTAGCAAGATACAATCGTCAGCATTTCTGATTTGCCTCCATACTTTTATATCGTCATCAAACAAAACCATCTTACTATCATTTGGTAGTGGTATATCGTTCATACAGACTAGAAACAGTATTGGTCCAAGCACTAAGCCTTGTGTAACTCCGCTAGTGACATCGATGTACAAGCCCAGCAAAAATCACTGGTCTTACACAATCAATAATATATCGTGAAATAAATAAATTCAAATATAAAATCTTACGTTAAAATGGAACAGAATTGGATGAGATGATGTCATCAAAATGGTTGTGATGAATCTAAACTGAATCGGTCTTCCAAAACCGATTTTTAACTTAGCCCCATTCTTGAATAAACCGTTTGTACGTGTGAACCTTATATAACAGCGGCTTATCATGTTTCCCATTGTTCCATTGTTTCAAGGTATGTAGAACCTGATTCTATGGTGGCTAACTGATGAATGCAAACAGCAGGAGACCGGTTATTGTGTGTGTGATGGAAATGCATGCAAATAAGTTTCTTCTTCCTAACCTGTTGGTGTAACCCTTTATGCGTGTTTGTGAACACCTGAGTTTGGACAGGTTCATCGCGCTAACCTGATTCAACAATGGCAAACATGCTCAGACCTTATTTACCATTCCGCCACTGTTTCAAGCGCATGCGGATCCAGATTTTACTGTCCCTACCTGATGAGTGCAAACAGCACGAAACCGGTCGTGGTGTATGTGTGTGATGGAGATGCATGCAAATGAATATTTTGTTTCATGGTTCAAAGTGGTTCAAAGTGATTCAAAGTTGTAATGGTCTAAAAAGCATTTAGCTTAATAATAACCATAGGATGGAGTTATGAGCTATATACAATAAAAAAGAAGAACAGGAAAACTCATGTAGTGTAAATCGTATCAAAGTTTGGGTTGTCTCTCAAGTGTTTGTCCAAATTAGCTTTAAAAATATCCAGGTTGGCTGAGTGTGTAACAGTGGAGGGAGGGTGTTCCATGTGAAACTTACACGTACAGCATACGAATATCTTCGACAGTTCAGTCTTGAAGTGGGAATAAGCACTGAAAGTTCATGTTTCCGACTGGCACGGGGTGGCGAGCGTGTGAAAAGTTTGGACAAAGGAAGGTTAGGGACGTGCATAATATTGTACATCAGTATGAGGTCACCTCGTAGTCGACGACAGCGAAAGTCGAAAAGATTGAGACTCCTCAAACGTTCTTCATATGGTTTAGCAGCTATTCCGGTACAAGCTTTGTGGTTCGGTGGGGTTATGGGTTTAACCCCATTAAACGTGTTTGGACACATGTAATTAAACAGGTTGGTCGTACCAGCCTTATCATGCAGTGACATACAATCGCTACTCGTTGATTATACCAGTTTCTAAGTGTAATTTTGCTCTTAATATATACGAGAATTTTGTTTTCAAGAATGCAAATTATCTTAAATTTATTTCTATAGAATTTGTTGGAATAGATATCAAATATGATAGTAGTAATGATCTACATTTAGGAAAAATGAATAAACGTTTGGCTCTTTAATTCTTGATTTTTTCCACTTGCAGATTCTCGATTGTGATAAAAATCCGCAGATTATCTATATTTCAAATGAAGTGAGTTCAAAACTTTTTAAAATAAATCGTTAACAAAATTAAGTTTAGCTGTATTGAAAATGATTTATGTATATTATTATTGGCATTATTTCAGAATCTAGAAATGGACAGTTTGAGTGGCCATACTACAAATCCTGAAAATATAATAGCAAATAAAAAATGATCTCAATGCAAGCGTTTTCTCAGTGTTGCGAAACCTCCCTCCAACTGATTGGAAAAAAATAAAAACAAGATTATAAATTTACAATGATATCTCTACCATGTTCCTGCACAATTCAGTACATGAAACGCATTGTCAAAGTGAATATCTTTTTTGTATGCGAGCTTTTCTGAATCCATAATTACTGTATCGAGTAACTTTCAGTTATTCTACATCAAACTTGTCAATGCACCCAAGATATAAATGGAAAAATGCATCAGATCAGCTTCAGTTAAATCCAAAATAATTGTCACGTTTTATTGCTTAAACTGGTCAGGCCAATATCAATGTTGGCAATGAGTGATGATGTTCTGATCGTTTTTGAAGCTTGATTTTGCTCGAAAGATTTTAAGCACTATTGCCTCAGTGGTTTCGACAATGATCTGGTCAAGTCTTCGTGACCATTTTTGGGAATCGTGTAGGCGTTTTAGAACGCATTCTTTGTTTTCAAAACGACTTTGCTTAACAAACTTGGATTTATAAGGTTATACTTGAATGCCACTGTTGCATAGTGTACGTACAACGAACTACGATGTTGAAACTCAAAATCACATTTATCCACTGTTTCAAGGCTCACTGAACCTAATCTTACTGTCCCCACCCGATGACGGCGAACAGCTAGAAACCGGTAGTAAAGTGTAATTTCGGGGGATGTGAGCAACACATTACTTGGATTGTGTTCACACATTAGCTATTCCAGGCTAACGTCAAAGGATCATACATGTCAGAAGCAGATGAATTTGCAAATGTATCATAAGCGTGTCAGATGGGGTTGCGGATAATAAGCTGCTTTCAGATTAGCCGTTTTTTAGTGAATTGGATTTTCACTTTTCCGGAGCTAAACGTTTGTTTATCGATTTACCCCGAGTTGGAGAGCTGCTCCGAAAACAGTCAATACATTGAAGTGGAAGATATAGTGACATTTTCGAAGTGTTTTACCAAAAAATCAAGATGTTTAATTTTTTCTACTCAGAAGAATATGTAACATTGTATATTATTTCGCAAACTTCCGACTTTTATTCCCTACAACTTCCGGAATCCAGTGATGTTCATTTTTGTTGTATTGCTCAAAACATCTGACAGTCTTATATACATTGTTGTATAACTGCGTCATTGTAGGTAAACATTTATATTTTTCTATTAAATCAGATTAAGTAAGATAATGTGGAAATTGCTTATTAATTCCATCGCTTTTCTGTAATTTATGACATTGAGGACTGTTGTGAACAAACAAACATTAGCGTTGTCCCACTAAATGAATGTGACAATATTTTATCATTATTTTTTCTATTATTGTTATTAGATTGAAAACTGTAGTTTTGAGGTTATCTGGAAAATTCGTTTTTATGATCTGAGTACTCATTAATACCAATTCCAACGTAATTTCGCTCTTATGCGAGCTAATGATCAGTGCATATCCTGAACCCTGTGTCTGTCTCGAACACCTTTTCAATACCATTAAGGTCCTATGCCCTACAGCCTAAGCTGCAGTCCGCGTTTGACCGATCGCGATTTACCATTTATGAATGATTCTCAAGACTAGCACATTTAAGTAGCATTATATGCCCGACGGAACGATAAAGAGGCAGCATTATCTGTTGTGGTCGTTTAACCAATCTGATGTTCTTGACATCCATTTCCAGTCGATACAGTGTAAAGTAACACTGATTATTTGTGATGGGTTTGGCGGGCAGTTCATTCTTTATGTTTTGTGACTATTCATCTGTACCGAGTGCGTCAAAATATTAGCAAATTTGATCATAACGTTCCACATTGGAAGATATGAACTCCTGCTTCTTTATAACTTTAGCTCATCAGAATCACATATCCCCTGCCTCCTGCTGGACACGAACATTAGACAATCAAAATTGTAGTCTAACGACTTACGGCTTAAACTAACGTCCACTGTTACACAGATAGTTAATAACCATTAATATTCATCCATACTTCTTCATTCGGTTAGCGTTATATGCTTGATCAGTTGTATAAAACCCTGAAAGATCTGATCCTAATGCCATGTCTTTACATTGGATACAATATGACCTAGCAATGAATATATCAGATAAGCGTTGTTTTTTAAGGTTGTTTTGAAGAATCCATTCTTTACCGTTCTTATTAATCACGAGTAGCATGTCCTCCGAAATATTAAAATCATGCCGATCGCCCTCGTTGAAGGTTCGAGAACCATACAAGGTAGATAAGATGATCTCAAATGACAGCGCGAATCGAGTCCAGTGTTTTTCATGCGGCCCGTTGTGATCAACTTTGTGAAGATTTAGAATCACTTGAACCATACATCCATTATTAAACGCTACACACTTCAACTCATACGTATCAAAATTAAAACCGCATAAATAATACTAACTTACTCAAGATACCTTTCGCTAATGCTACGTGGGGTTATTTAAAAATTATGCTCCGGTAATCAGACCTTTCTTAACACTGAACTTCATTTTTCCCATCATTAAACATTTACAATATTATCCATATGTTTCAATATACACGTATAAATCTGCATTCACAGGGAAAAAGACATTGAAGAACTATTCAATTTAATGGACAAAAATGGTGATGGCAAAGTCAGTCAAAAGGAAATAGTCGCTTTCTTAAAACGGAATGAAGTTTCCTGCGATCCGGATGGCGTGCGACATTACATTCTCAAAATCGATCAAGATGGCGACGGAATGATCTCATTGGTTGAGTTGAAGAAGGCGTTGGGTTCTGCTGGCTCATCGTAAAATTAGAAACCTTGTTTAACGCATCTAACGTCTTACTGTATTTTTCATCTTGCATCACATGTTCACTGGAATGCGCGATTGATAAAAAGGAATCTTAATAAATACACGAGTTCTTCGTAATTTAATTCCGTCATAATCCATGGAAAATATTTTTACTGGGGCTAAACAATAGATATTCCATATTCTCTCCTTTAATCTTGACAAAATTATTATTTTAGTATCAGAGTGAGTTATCAGTACGATGGAAGTATTGCTAGATGGACGTAAAACAGGAAAAAAATAAAAGTTAGTGTTAAATTGATATAAATTAAAATATTTAGATGGATTATTAGAGATTTATATAGTTAGTGTAATGGCTGTAAGCACTCGTGGACAAGTGAGCAAGAGCATTGGTCTAACTTTTGCTTGAAACGTTTACCTACAGAAGACTACAAAGCAACTTAAGTAAGAATTTGATAACTCGAGTGTTGCTCCATCATCTTGTTGACAATGAAAGTCGATGATATTCTCAACCGTAATGTTAAACATTTGTGCGAAAATTGAACTGTTTGTTAAATGTGATGTTATTTGCTGCAATAAACCTTGAAAGCACGATTTAATAATTAGAGTTTAAAAAGCAACAGGTGAAGTTCATATTTGTGATG
>JACCGJ010006688.1:0-20971 GCA_013407085.1 Atriophallophorus winterbourni | reverse complement strand
GCACTTTTATTATTTGACATCTATGCATAGGAGAAATTGTGAGATGATTGTCAGACATTGTGGTAATCGCTAAGGTATTCGAAATTTATATTGATCACATGTGCTCCCTAACTTTCCAGTAAAATTGAAGCTGTTTAAGGGTCAACCACACTTTCAAATTATTTGTCTTGTTTCAATTCAATTTTAATGGTCTAAAATGCTTTACAAATAACCACAGAAAATATGGGAACTATGAATAATCTAATAAGCGAAAACGGTATTTGGTTGCTTACTGAACAGTTCAAGAATCAGGTAAAAATTTGAAGGGCAGAAATTGTTTTCGATTGGTAGAATGACAAATTTAGATGCATCGGGTCAAGATGTATAGTTTTGTTCGATGCACGGGTTAAGGGTCAAAAAGGCTTCAAGATTTCTTTTGAAAATCGGATGATTTGGTGAGTTTACAATACAATCGGGTCGATTGTTCAAAGTAAAACAGGCAAAAAATATAGTCTACATTTGAGTCGCGAGTGAGGAAAAGTTAAATTCAATGTGTGAGCTCTTGTCTCATGCGAGCCAGGTAGATTAAATAATCATTGTTGAGGGTGGTTGTAAACCAAAATCAAATCTCCCCCGTAGACGATGGCGTGGATAATGGAATAAATTCAGAATTTTGATTCGCTCATTGTATGCTTTCCGGCTGAGTCCGGCGACAAGTTTTGTAGCTTGATAGTATATTATTTGCAAAGTTGTTTTAAGCCATAGTGACATGCTTGAACTGCATATTCCATCGTGGGTCTGATGTACGTATTTATAATGCATAGAATTGTCTATTTTGAGAAAGTACCGAAAATTCTCTTTAGTAGTGACAATTTCTTCGATGTTTTGCAATAGACAGAGTTGCAGTGGCTCGACATCTCTAAGGGATTGCTTATTAACGCACCTAAGTCCTTTATCTCCATGGTCCACGAAATGCTGTGTGTACCAAGTAAATACTGGAACTCCAGATATTTTCCAAGGTTTAACATGTGACACTTTTGGGAATTGAAAAATATGCGGTTTTTAGGTTCCAAACCTAGAGGTTGTTTAAAACCTTCTGGAGCAATTCGCAGCCTTCCGGCTTATTTATCCTCGACCGCACTTTTTTATCGTCCGCGCACATTACGAAATTACATTTGATGAGAGCCGGTATATCATTGGCATAAAGTGCAAAAGGGGATTGATCCGAGAACGGATCCCTGAGGCACTCCACTTGTCACGGATACCGACTTCGATAATGTACCGTCCACTGACACTTGTACAAGCCAATGAGTCAGGTAATATTCTAACAAGGCTAATAGTCTGCTAGTGATACCACAACCTCCCAGATTCTGTACGAGAATACTGTGGTTTACGCGGTCAAATGCTTTCGACATATCGAGGTAGCATACATAGATGGCATCCCCAACATATACTGCTCGAGTACCATCGTCAAGTGTAAGGAGAAGGTTAGTAAGGCAGGAGTATCCCTTTCTAAAACCGCTTCCGAAAATACCTTATTTTCTTGAGATATTGCAGAACGGTGATCTTCGTAATTACTTTGCCTTGAATAGATGAGTTCATCACGAGATTCAAGTAAAATTGTTTTATAAATTCTTATTAATATGCGGTTCTATCACACGTCCGGCGACAGTTTTCGTACTGTTTGCTTTCATCAAGCAGGAACAAAACGATAGGGCTCCGCATGTGTTGAAGCACGAAAGAAACCTTGTTTATAAGCACAACGTTTTAACCATTACTTTGCTGTTTCGAGGCATGCGGATCGTGATCGGGCTATCCCTACCTTGTGATTGCAAACAGTTGAAACCGGTGGTAAGTTATATACGATGATATTATATGCAAATGAGTATATTCGTTTATGGCCACATCTAAATATGTTTAAGCATATGTGATTGAACAGGTTCTCGTGCCAACCTTATCCAACAGTAAATTATAAATCTTATTTTTCTTACCATTCTCCATCACACAACATGTTTATCTTAAGTATACCGTATATGTATAATCTACAAAAGGATTGTGTTTCTTTAGTTTCGTCAGCCGGATGTAGCGTGGCTTGTTTCAGTGAGCTATGGACGTGTGGGGTAATTGAGTTACAAGTTTTAAACTTAAAACGAGAAATTAACAATCACGGATTAATTCCGGATAAAAGGATGAATGGGTGGCAACGAACATTGATTGTTGTTTTTCATATTCAATCATCTGTTCTTATTGTTTTCTTCATTGTAATTATGCTAAAGACTACTTGCAAACACGTTTCATTTCTATCTTCCATCGATGCATCAAAAAGTTAAATGTCAACTTAAACGGTTGTTAATCACAACGATTTCTAATAAACGGATAATCACGACATTGTATCCGGTAGTCGAATGATCCTGGGCATGCTTTGAAGCAAAAATTTACATTCTCCAATCACCGACGACAAACAACCTAAAATCCATTATTTTATCCAAACCATAGCTCATTTCGGCGATTCACTTGTCACAGACCAAACACCGTCCTGACCCCAAAACAGAAACCTGTTCTTAGAAACAACATTATCCCGGGAGGGGATCTTACAGGTTTGGTCACCAACGTTTCCGTGTTTTTTTTGCTTTGCGCTTGAAGCATTTTTGACAGCGTTAATGAATTAATGTTGTACGTCCGTCCTTCATTTATGCACTTCCGTGTTGCCCATTTCAACATGATTCATTGGTTAAATTAGACCCCCAGTGAATACAAGGCAGCGTGCTTGGGTGCTGAGGAAATTATGTTAGTTCTAGACAAAAATGCACTTGTTTTGTTCTTGCACACACTCGGACAGGAAAGTGTGGAATGGTAAAACACCGCTGCTATCAAAATTAGCGTTTGAGTGATGTAGACGTGCTGATGTGTACATGTAAAATGGATATGTATTTTTGAGGTTTTAGTTTCCATGAGAATGCTTGTTAATTTCTACCGGAATTCAGTCGACTGTAAGTGTCAAATAGGTGATCCATTGTAAGGATGTGATTAAGAAGATTCGAAGGGCTTTTGAACAATTTCCATATAAATCAAAAATGCATAGAAAACACGAATAAACCTAACTAATAATTAACCCTTTTCTATGGTCTGTGGACGGGTAGATATCCCTTTATACTGATGATGAAAGCATTAGAGTGACCATTAGACGAATGAAACTTCTGTCTAGCCTAATCCTTTTACTTGAGTATCGAGGGATCATGCGGAAAATGCCTGATGCGGGCAAGACTCTGACGCAGTATAGACTTGAGTACTTCAAAAGAACACTAGGAAATTCGTGTTGACTGGTGTTCTATATGAGAAAAATAGACGTGATTATTTTGTTCCGGGAATCAGAATCAATGGTGCTTTTATGGTTACATTCTAAGAAGACATACGCAACGTTCATGGAAGCGATTGTGAGCATCATTAGGCCTTGCGATCTTAGCCTAAAATAATAAATTGCACTTTGAAATATTGAAGACTCATGTACATTTAAATCAGAACAATATCTGTGATAATCTAATCCAACGTACGTTCAAACACATAGCTTATCTCATATGAGAGCTTGTAGTTGACATATATTGAAGATGAGGTTGACAAACTAAAGAAGCAATTTGAACGGAACCACACAATTTCGAAGTAAATTTTGAGATAGACTGTTTAAACAAATTGTTTACCCTGAGATGTATTAAGAAAATTACGTCATTAAATAATATGATGACTGTGAGCGAAACTTTTGTTGACCTTGGAAAAATATATTTAAACTGATAACTTTTGAAAAGATGCACACAACGAATATCTGAACAAGTGGAAATTACTCGAAAATCTTATACTAATTATGGGATGTAATGACATGCACCAGATGTGGGGTTGAAGGTCTGCATTGTATATTGTATTGTGTGAGAACGCTAAAATCGTTTCTGTCTATTAATCATAAAACATTTCTAGAGTATCCGCGTTTAAATACATTTACATCACTCACACACACAAGAGCGGCTTCGTACTGTTAGCGTGAGCATTACGATCTAGATCCACCTGCCTTAAAACAGCAGAGAAAGGGTATATGAAGTGTGAACTTGTAAGCCACATTCGGATAGGATTGGAGCGACTAACCTGTTCTATCACGTGTCTAAACATATATAGATTGGGGTTAAATCATTGATGATGAACGAAAATCCCCAAGACAGGCTTAGTGCTGTGTGCACTCATCTGGTTGAGACCGTGCGATTTGAATCTACGATGCGTGAATATGTAAGTCACTGAACCTAATCTTACTGCCTCCATCCGATGACGGCAAACAGCCGGAAACCGGTAGTGGAGTGTAATTTCGGGGGATGTGAGCAACAAATCACTATGGAGGCCACTGTTATTCAATTCCATTGGTTTTATCGCTTCTACAGTTGTGTTGGCGCCTGGAACCGATTAGTCGAGTCAGCATTATCTAACAGTTCGCACCATATTAGAGAATTGTTCGTAGTTCATATGAATTTCGCAGTGTCTTCTAGTTTTAGTAAATTTTCCAGATCTCATTTACACAAAGCAGTTCGATTGATAAGAATCCAGTCACTTTATGATGCGTTTTATAAAATAAACTCCTTTTTGAATGATCACAAACAAATTTATCTCGTTCTTATCATTCAACTTAGCGCAACAGTTTGTTGGGGAATTTGAGACGAAAATTTTTCCGTTTAGTCTAATTGAAATGAGTAAAAATTTATCTCTGATTCAATCAAAAGCATTTAACGTTCCAATAGACTAATATTTCCCGTGGAACGATTAAAAGATCACTGATGACGATATTGATCCAACGCAACCAGTTAACGAAGTTTTTTGTACAAATTTTTGTTTCATTAAAAGATCATTTGTTTGGTGTTCAGCTTCCTATTCTACAACGTCAAAATTTTTCAAATGGAATAAAATTGAGAACATCAGCATTAAATTTGAAAAACGGTATTATTGGTGGCATATTTAGCAATTTTATAAATTAGGATATTACCAGTAAAAGCATCCAGACCACGTCATTATCACCATCGTTTTTATTCCTATCAGATCTCAAGCTTGGACTACCTGGTTAAAATTGTTCTACCAATTGCTTGGTGGAATATACCATCGTAAAATATTACAAAATCGTAATTAATTTCCAAAAAATATTGTAATAATAAATGGAAGGATAAAAGGACTTCAAAAACTGAGGCCTCACAATCTCCTTCGAAGAAGACTTCGGGGTGACGTGATGCTCACAAAATATTACATGCTCACACGTCATCAATTAAGACATTTATTCGAAAACCTTAAATCGCTACATACATAAATACATACAGCATCTCGGGAGTATTACTAATTTCCCATTTCCCTGTTAGCTGTTTCCGATAATTTGAATTTAGTACGGGTCGGTTTTCTATTGAATTCCGTCCCCGAAAGTATTGTTACCGCTCCCAGCGTGAAACATGCCTTAAAATATTTCAACACGTATTCAAGTTGCGCTTGTATGCTACCTTTGGATAAGGCTGGTACGACCAACCTGTTCAATCACATGAACCCACACTCAGGGTTTTGAACCCATGACCATAAAATATATTTCATTTACATGCATTTCCATCGTGGGATGTGATAGAAATGTATGCAGAGATTTTTTGAACACGTATTGTTTGTATTATTGTTTGTACTCAACTGGAATATACATAACATTACCTGATTATGTGTTATTTCTTTTTCATTACCGAATATTTACTATGCTATGATAATTGTGAAGCTAATTACTTCTCGTCACAATGAGCTCTTGAATATATTGAATCTTCGTTGACATTACCAAACCACAATTCAAAACACAATATGACTTTGAAACCATTATTTAACATTATTATGTAACGAATTATCCGATGATTTGGGGTCGTGTGATATATCGTTTTGTCACTTTCCAGGCACTTAATCTACGCTAGTTAACAACGTTTTCAAAGTATAGTATTGTCTACCATCCATTCACCGTGTCAAGTCTTGCTAAAACTAATCTTGTCGTTTTCAATTGATAGGAACCTGCAGCATGTAACCGTTAGTCTTCAAGAGATGATGTAGATGAAATCAACACTCAAATTTGGATAGCGGAACTTTTCGTTCACATCGTTTAATCTTTTGTAATAATATGTACGCGGCCTGCAAAGCATAACACAATCGTCTAATTTATCGGCGAACGTTAGCAATTTAAGGTCAAAGTATGATACATATCCGTGTATGAAACGACGCTACGAATAATAAATCTGAGTGTGTATTCTTGCTACCACCTTGCCCTGCGGAGAATGACGCTGTATCGGTCGTGCAAAATTATTATCTACGAATAACTGATTACAGTGTTTCTCAGATTTGTTGATTGCACCCAGTTGGCGGCCAGTCGCTGAATGCACAATTATGTGGACATCAAATCTCGGGATATATGTAGACACGATTCCTTATAGCCGAAATACTCAGTCTTTTAATGCCCCGCTCCCCCAACACATCAATATACTCTCGCACCCTTACAGAAAGACAGAAGAGAAATGACCACCGCAAGAACACACAATAAGCTGACTCAATAACAGGATTCAGCAGACAATGACAACACTTATTGCAAGACAAAAAATGGAAAAGCATATCGCACCTCCCAACATTGGTTGGGAAACCATGCCTTAGAGAATATTCTGTTCTAAACGTGATGATAAAATGCGCACTCAAAAGGTTACGAAGCTCTCAATAATAATAAGTGCAATATGACATAACAACTCACATATAAGTGTTGGGTAAGTTTTCGTTAACTGTTTCAAAATGCAATACCATGAAAGACGACTCACCGAAATAGAAATATCTGTTCAACTCTCTGCTCGTTCACTTGGTTTCGTGGCGTTGTCTTGTTGTCATCCGATACCAACGACCCTTTAACAACAAGTTTGTTTCATTCACAAACAACTTGAGTGTTCAAAATCCCTTTTTTCACAACGTCTGCGTGGGTTTGTTTGACGCGCAAGTAAAACAATGTTGTTTTATCACCGTCGCCGCCGCCGCCCCTTTTTACCGAAAATGTCTGTGGGTGTGTTTCGTATGTGTGACTATTTCGCCCCCCTGTCAATCTAAAAATTCCGCTAAAATAATTCGTCCCGTTTCAGTGACCTTTCGTTTACGCATTGAAATTCTCAGCTCTGACCTATGCATCAATTAGATTGGTTGTGAAAACATGTGACCGCAATTTCACTGCGTTCGGATTGGCTCGTTTCCGGACGGTATTGTCACACGCACTTGAAAATTAACAAACAAACACACATTGAATGACAATTTTCACATGCAAAAACTCTCTCACACACATAAACACACACACATACACACACAGAGAGACGCACACATATTTAATGTGATACGCTCGAATCGAACAAATGTGAATTTATTCAACAAACTTGTTGCAACGCGCGTGTGAACCGGTTTGTCGCGTTGTAATTAAGTTATACATCGACACGAAAAATAATCAAAAAGCCTAAAATTGCGGAGAAAGTTTGCAGTCATATTATATTAGTGATTATACGAGTATTCTTGCAGACTGATGACTCATTATTATCGGGGGATTCTCTGTGCAAGAATGAAAGGAATCACAAACAAGTTGCGCTTGTAACGAAAACAGGTATTGACCGTAAACGGTGGAATCAAAATGACCTGACGGAAACCATGAAATTATTATCGTCAAATAAAAGATGATGGACTATCGAAGAAATAAATGAATGAACATGAAAATATTCGAAGTTTAAGTGTTACGTTAATATGAATACACGAACGACCTTGCGAACAACTACAAAATATTAAAGAGCTATTTTTTGAGGACTATATCCTATCATCAAACATATTTTGAAATGCAGGGAATGAGGAATGCAGATCTAGTCGTAGAAAAAGTTTCAGACTAAACTAGTTCGGTGTGCAATGTGTGCGAATTATCGGCAAGAATATTGTTGATAAATCGATTACAAAATAAAGGTTGTATTATTATAATTTCAAAGATACAATACTAGTAGTTTGAACTTGCCTGAGAAATGATTTGGAAAGAATGTCTTGTTATTAGGAAGTCTTTCGAAAGGCATACTGAAAGAATTCAAATTTTCAAAATTCATTGTTAAAAAAAGCAATTAACTTTACAATAACCACAGTGTCTAAGTATAGGTACAAATGTATATATATGTATAAATCCAAGGTAATTCCAAGGTTTTCTAATGGTCTAAAAAGCAACATGCTTAACAACAACTATAGAATGGTAAAAATTGAAATGTAAGTGTATAAACAATTGGACCCATGACTAGGATAGTTTATAAATGGCTTGGGGCGAAAATATGATTAGCTCTCATCCAGTCGTCAAGTTTCAATTTGAATATATCTCAACTGTTTGAGTTTAGCGAATCGGCACGTAGAGAATTTAAAAGAAATTCACACGCACCGAATAAAAATACATGCCGAGGTATTTCTTTTGTTTGGAGTGTGGTATTTCCAACTTGCAACCATGATCACGGATGTTGCTGGAAGTTTGAAGGTGGAATAATTCATCCAAGGTGTGGGAAAAAATATTAAGGATAAGATCGCCTCGCAAATGCAAGTGTCTTCAGATCCGGTCGCTGGACGTATGGTGTGTTTTCAAAACCATTGAAAGCTTAGAAGTCCTGTTATATAAGCTGTCCATAAGCAAAAAATATCTTTCTGCAGCCATGGTGTCCAGGCTTTGGCAGCATAGTCTAAAACCGGGTGTATTTAAGTGTTAATCATGCGAGAAAAACAAACCGGGAGTAATCGTCCAAATATATGCAGTAACATACTTAGCAGCCGAGATGCGCTTTTGTAAACGGCTTTGCATTGCAGAACATTTTTTCAACTACCGCAAATCCAGACACCCAGCTTCTTTTCTACCACTGTATACTTCAAAATTTGTTTGTCGAGCTTGTACGAGAGCAGCATAAATGTTATGGTAAACAATGACATAGTGTGAAGTGTGACGACTGTTTAGACTGAAGACAAAACGTGTTCAATGTAAATTAAGATTACGACTCCACGCCTAGTTATCGGAACTGGTGACACCAAGGTAGCCGTTATGTTTCTCTTTAATAACTTGTGCGGATTTGTTTCTAGAACGCTGAAGATTGCTGCACGAAGCATCACACTTATCACTACAAATTTTAGTAAACACAAGTTCAGCAACGGGCGGCGTTACCATACGTCAAAGACATCTCAGAAATAACATCAAGACTCCTACGACCTCACGGTATTTTTATCACCCACAAACCAACAGCAACCCTACGTAACGTGCTCACAAAAGTGAAAGATGCAATACCCAAAGATGAAAACGCAAACGTAGTGTACAAAATACAGTGCACGCACTGTGACAAACACTACACCGGGCAAACCGGCCGAAAACTAAAAACTCGAATCCATGAGCATCAACTGGCCGTACGACCTCACGACACCAAATCTCTCATCTCAACGCACGTCGACAACGAAGATCACGAGATGGACTGGCATAACTGCCACATCTTGGGCCGAGATAATAGCAAAGCAGCACGAGAGTTCATCGAAGCCTGGCACTCCGGTGAACGATCGAGCAACGAACACGTGAGCTTGGACGGCATCTACGAACGGATGCGACTGAGACGAAGAACCGAAAAGGCAGCCAATCAATCAATCAATCACATGCGATCACGTGACCAGTGGTCGGCCGGCCAAATAACATCGTCAGTGCCACTTCGAGCAGTCAATTTGCCAACAATCGCTGAAGATGTTGCCTAGTCTGGCAACGAAACGTCCGATGCAAAATCAACAAGCTCGGAGAACAAATTCAAGTGCGCTCTAAGTTCTGTACATTTTACGGAAGTTAAGAACAATTATTTCGCTTCGGATTAGGTGGAAATTTTATCTAATGCCGTTGTGAGAATATCTGGAGAGCTGTTTCAATCAAAGCGCATCCAATGACCACATGTTCAGTGTAGTTAAAGCTAAATTAGTGAGCGGCTGCAGCATAGAAGATGAGTATGTTGAAAAGAAGGATGGTTATAGCATCGTACCTTCAAGGACTCCTTCCACGTTAGGTTCTATTGGTTGATTCTATTAGTAAAAACAAAAGTAACTCGTCAAAATTCACATAACTTTTACCTATTGTACATAGTTCGTGAATACACACACATTATAAAATCGGTCATGAAATGTATAACACTCATTTACTCTAATCTAAAGCTTTCTGGTGTGATATCAATAAGTTTCATCAATTCGATACGATCCTCATCCCCAAAGTAAACGAAATAGGGCGAATGTCATCATAAAGACATCAATTAGCTTATTTGATATTCCACTCTCTCTCATAGGGTGGAGCAAGAAAAGAGATTTACTGCATCTACCTGCTAGAGAAGTCCCCTGGAAGCCGTCAAACGAATGTCGATTATCCCTTTAAAGATTAATAAATAATGGACTATACAATATTTTGTTTATTGCCACTTTTGCCTTTAAATCTGTAACAGCCTTTGAGTGGTTAACCAGCAATCTAGCCAAGGAGTGAACATTAGAATTTCTGAATTTATCAGTTCTTCAAATAAGACCCTAAATAGTGGTATGCAAAAATTAATAGTCATATTCAAAAGATCTGCACCGTTGGATGAAATGTATTTGGTCAGTCTGTCGCATTCAGTGAAGTAACTTTCGACGATCATATCTCGAATTGAATGCGCGGATACATCGCGCAGATTAGCAGAAAATCCTTATCCAGAAACACGGCAAAAATATTGCAAAACAATGCAGGAAAAAACGAAAAGTGTAACAAAATTAGATGGGACTGAAGCGGAGCATAGAATAAAAGCTGGCCAACTTTTAGCAACTGAGTAGTCACATGATTGGTCAAGTTAGGAATGTCGAACGCCGAGATACTTGAAGCTACTGAATCTTTCAAAACACTGAGACATTGATTGAAAAACGAAGAATGTTTTGTGATAAACCTCGTTTGTGCACTGATTACTTCGTTCATCTTAAAGATTTCTTATTTTGTAAAGACTGTTGTTGCAAGCTAACAAACAGTGAAGAAAAGTGATAAAACCGGAGTGCAACGTTTGAACAGAACCACAAAGTCCAATGCACACTCGAGGGTTATTCAATCGCGCATTTTGCGATTTCGTTAACCTAATTACTTAACAGAGGTATTATAAAATGAGTATCGACAGTAGTGTAAACTACCGTGAGACTATATATCTTTTCCAGTAGGTAAAATTCTTCACAGATGTCTGCTGAGAATATAATGAATTTTCAAAACAAATGTACTTTGAAAGTTAATATTTCAAGCAGATTCACGGTATGTTCAAAGCGTAAACATGAATTATCAACACTATCTAAACTGGAGGGATGAATCGCTGCAGTTATGATCAACCAAATTCTGCAAGCTTGAAGAGAGTCTTGAGAGCTGAAGAAAATTTGGAAGTATATTGTCTTGAGCCTAGATAAGAAGATGAAGTCTATTATCAGCTTGATTAATCCTATCCTGGGTTGTGGCTAAAAGGCATGGAGAATAGCCTTGAAGAATATCCACTTGTTACCTCACAAGACATCCGGAGGTAGGGTGGATCGTGAAAATAGCTTACAATGATTTATGGCTGCATACTGAGCATATGGAAATTTCTAGTTAGTCAACTGGTATATTGGATTAAACATACTTCCAAAAGACCATTTGAATCGCATCTAAGTCTTCTCTCACGTAGAAAATTATTGAGCCCCTACGAGAATCTCTTAACACCAATAGAGTCGTAAAAGCAATCGCCGAGCTACGTTGAAGATAGACACTAAAAGAGAAATCTTGTTGCTTCCTCACGATTCATCATGCGTTAAAATATTCTGTAAGCGATCAAACAAAGATATATTGAATGCCACATTTAATTGCGTTCTTAACAAGAAATTAAAAGAAATGTTTGAATAGAAAATCATATAGAGATTTTAGGTAAACTGATACAATGTCTTAGGTTTCTGACTGATTTCCGTCATCCGTTAGAAACAATAAGATTAGGTTCAGTGAGACTTGAAACAGTCTATAAGTTGTACTTGAATGCCACTTTTACATAGGGTTCGTACAACAAACCATTATGTTCAAACACAGAATCGCATAATTACTCCTGAATGAGCCCTCAAGGCGCTTATGGATGACCAAAGTTATGTGTTGCTCACATCCTTCGCACTTACACACCACTACTGGCTTCTGGCTGTTTATCGTCATCAGGTGTAGACCGTGAGATTAGTTTCAGTGAGCCTTGAAACAGTAGATAAGATGGAAACAAAGTCATACTTCGGTGCGATATATAGAAATAGTCAGCTTTTACAGTGCTCATATCCTCTGCGCATACACACCAATGCAGGCTTCTGGCTGTAATGCAATTCGGTACTTCCAAAAATTAGCTTTTCATTAAACTCGGCAATTTGAATTTATTAATAAAATCCATTTGATTATTTCAAAAATTCAATGCACTGAATTTTCATTTATGAACTATTCCTTAAAATTAAATCAAACATTAAACTAGTTTAACTTATTCAGTGACTAAGATTATTTCTTTGAAGTAGAAACTTTGTTTTCCGGGTCTTTCCTCGGCGTAAACACCGATACCGCCAAAGCTGTCCAAAACAAATTCCGCTTATCAATAAGTTCGCAGGATATTGTGATCCCAATTGTTTGCTGCGAATACACACAAAAAGTTTATTCATAATAAAATTTTAAGCACAAAGTTTTACAGTGTTTGTATAAAATTTCGTGATAATTTTCCGCATAATTTTCCGCCTGTAAGTCATATACATCGCTTTTATATTGTGCGTTTATGTAATATTTTGAATAGCAATCAGTATACGAAGATAATTTTGGGATATAAATTCTGCAAATGGTTTTTTATACAAAAATCCTAAAAAACATCACGCCAATAATATTCGTCCAATTTTTCTTTCGAAATATGGTCTTTGTATCAATTTACTGTACACCTGTATGTGGTTGGGAACAGTATGCTACGGTTAATTTAATACAAATTTACAGGATATAACAGGTGTACAAAATGCTATTGTTTATTTTGTAACTTTGTTAACGAGAGAAATGCTGTTTTGCCTTGTGTAATTAGAGAATTTTATCGCGTGAAGAAATGTTTCAATTTGGTAGCTAGCTGAAGCCTCAGCAATATTTTCTGCGATTATCGTAAATGGAAAAGCGTTTAGTATGAAAACGGTTGTATTCCAACTAATTTAACATACGGAGAATTACTTGAGATACAAATACGATGGAAAAAGAGATAGAAAGCGCTCGGCATTAACCGTACGATTTTGAAACGACTTGATCTTGATCACACACTTAAGGGGCTTTGTTTTTCCAAGCTAACGAAATTCTGGATATCGCTATCGGCTGCCGGGCGTTAATGGTCACCGAACGCGGAAGGAAATGGTTATATTCCAGAATCAAACAGTTGAGTCATTCGAAATGTCATGAAATCATCATGCACACTTTAAAGTAAATTCATCATTAAGATTGACCAACAAAGACATGTTTTGTTTATCCGCATTCGTTGATGACTGCGGACTAAGCAACTGGAAAACATTAAATCAGTCTCTTTGTACTGCTTTGCACGGATCCAAATGATTAAAATATCATTCGCTTTAATATTGTAATGCTTGGTAATCTGTTCATGTCGCTCAAACGGAATCACCCATCAGAAGTGGTAGGTTGACAATATTTCTTCAAATAACCATCATCTCCTTAAAGAATCAACTTTTCGCACAACTTTAATGACGATTTTCACGCTATCTCCTTCACACCTTCAGCTTATCGCTTTCGGAGCAGCGTATGTCTCGTTGAAACTGTGAATACGTTTCGTTTAAACATGCCACTATTGTTCCGAATTCAGTTTTCAACAAATTTTTTACTTGAAATTAACAATTTGTATACGATTAGAAGCATTTAGTTTGACAGAAAATGTTGCTGTTGTTTGAACACCCACTGGAATTATGTTAACCATGGATAAAACACCCAATTCACCCTCGCTGACCTCGCATTTAACATGAATTTAATCGGCTATAGTTCATCGAATATTCCTAGGTTTTCGCTGTTATCATGTATTGAAGTGTAGCTCCATTCTACACCTCAATTCTTCTCACACGGATAGAACGGCGTGACAAAGATGATCGTCACGAACTTGTGCAATTTGAAGGTGGGAACGTCAAAGGACAAGTTGACAATGTACAACTTATTGGCATAAGACAATTTCAACGGTGTGCTGATAAGTTGACCCGTGCTTACCCCATTGTCATTGGGTACTCGAAAAGTCATTAATCTTCCCGATTTGCACAGCCCCAGAAATGACACGAATTCACACACAAAATATTTAGGCAAACATTGTCAGGTACACCGCGCGAGTCGTGCGAACGAATAAAATGGGGTTTGTTTTAACCGTGAAAACAAACTGTTCAGTTGAATCTAGATAAAATGTTTCGGTACAGTGTGTTTAGTTCAATACACTTCGAGAAATGTCAGCTTTGTTAAGGAACGAGTTGTGATTGACCGCTACTTGAAAACCGAATAATGAATTAAAAATTGAAATAGGAATTAGTGGAAAAACACTCGTGAAACAATAATATATCACGTGTTAAATGAGTTAAATGAGTTACCATTTAACCCTGAGAAATGTAAAATGCTGCAGCTTGGAAAATCTCTGCACCACACGTATCAGCTTGGCACGGAAGATCTCGTCTGGACCACCGCAGAAAAATATCTCGGTATCTGGGTTTCGTTTAGGCTTAAGCCTGAACATCATTGCCGGTTGGTGTACCATAAAGCCTCCCGTATCTTGAGTCTTCTCAAAAGAATATTCAGGATTTTTACGCCTCAACCCTACCCCGGGTATTAACACGATATACGTCCTGTTATGGAATATTCCATCCAAGCCTGGGCACCATGGCTGAGGAAGGATATCGAACTACTCGACAGGATTTATCATCGTGCTACAAAGTTGGTCTCCGGTACAGAAATTTGCCTTTCACAGAGCGAATGTTAAAACTGAACCTACACGATTTTACGCAACGACGGATACGTAGTGACCTCATGTTGACATTCAAAATCCTGCTTACTGAAAACCACATACCGCATGGTACGTCATATACTCATCTAGCTAAGAAGCGAAAACCGCAACAGATTTCGAGCGTGGAATTTCTTCATGCAAAATGTTCCAAGTGAAACAAATTCTTATCGAGAAAATATACGCAGAATTTACAATCGAGTTAGCGGAATGCCTACAACCTTTGAATGCTTTCGTGTTAGAATAAGGCCATTAGTCTTTAGCAAGTTTTAAATGGGATGGGTTTCCGGGATACATGAAGGTTTCTGCGCATTATCTAATGACCATAACCAAATCAGCTATACCAGAGGAGGAAACTCAATAATAACATGTGTAATAATATAAGCACCAAATCGCTTCACATCCTGTCGTTGCGTGATTTACTGTTATCTATGTCGAGCGGTAAACACCGATAGACAATTAATCTGAGCAGAGCTTTAACGAAGTTTGTATGCCTGATTGTAAGCGATTTGATATTCACAGACCTCTGTATGTATATGGTCGCATTTTTATCGAAAGTAGCTCTGCTGTGAGGATATGTTGAGCTTGGAAGTGTTCCAAGTCACCCTCTTGAGACACTGGATGCTGAATAATGAGTGTAAAATTCAGGTTAGCATCCTATGGTTTTCACTTAAACGCTGCGCTGGTTGAAGTCGGTAGGACAATCAGATGCGCTTATGCTTTCTAAATTCAGATTTTGTTGTAACTAACATATTGGACCGCGACACTTATGGGCCTTCTCTGTTTAAATAGCAAAACATTCTTCTTCTTTGTAAGAACCTTATATAAGAGTGGCATACAAGTTTAACTTTATTTTACCACTTTCCACTGTTTTAAGGCTCACTGAACCTGATCTTACTGTCTCCACCTGATGACGGCAAACAGCCAGATACCGGTAGTGGTATGTAAGGTATGGGGATTTGAGCACCACAATACATAGGAAAACATTCAGTTTAGTTGACGACAACCTTATTTACATGACAGTTATTTCACACCGAGATCTATCGAACGAATTTAGTGGTGAATGTGGTTATACCAATGATGATATCCAGTATATCTCGATGAGTTTTGGTATTACACAAACCATTGCGTCAATTTAAGATGTGGTTTTGGCGTATCGGCCTTTTTGTGCGTACGAGGGTTTACTTACAAGAGTTTAGAAGGTGGTATCTGAATATTGCTGGAAATTTCGGATCCGGAAAATAAACCTTCAACTAACAGTGGTCAGTCACACAAGAAATGTACCCGAAATTACTTATCGTGCTGGCGAATGGTTGTCACATGGGGCATGCTTAACTCAGATTAGTGATTTAAACAAGCTGATAACACTGTAATATCTTTTGATGAAAACTGATATTCACTTTCCCATCCTTCGACCGAAATGAACACAGCTTCTCTTTTGAGGGAACGATATTCTTTTTCGTATTTCACATAAATGCTCTACTATACATACATTGAAGAAAGCGAAATGTGATGTGTTTAATAACAGGCTCGAATTCGCTCCAAAGTGAATTTGATACAATAGCTTGCGTTGATAGACAATTTGTGAACTAAAAATGAATATCTATAATGCTTCATTGAATAACACGTTTCAAAATTCAAATAAACAAACCCGTATGAACAGTACCGAGAATTCTTTGCATTTTCGACATTAATTCAGGGACGATGCTGCTGGCGACTTCTTGACCCGTAAGCAATAACAAATTGTTAAAAAGAATGTTCGTCTCTGGAAAAGTAAGAATGACACTCATCATACAATGAGACAGCAGCAAAGAGACCAGCTAACCCAACAAGCAAACGCAATATATATTTAACAATTAACCAGCTCCTGCGTTGCGGGTTATATTGGCCGCAAAGCGAATGTAGTAATCTTTCCCAATTCGAATGAGCAATAGTTTTTCATAAGACGGTACACAATTCCATGCTAGCTCATCTCGTTGACGCTGGGATTCGAGTTAAACGTGAAAAAACGCTCTCAATCGTTTACAAGGTACCTCACAACGCTGTCAGGACGAATTGACCGGATCACCTCGAGGAGAGATGAAGCTACAGTCATCAAAACATTTCGAACAAAGTCATGCGTCCTAAACGCGTATTACATGGGTTAAGATCAACACCTCATGAACTAGTTTATGTAATATTCGGTGAAATTGATTTTTGATTTGTCGATGTTGATCCGAAACGTTATTGATTTTTCAATGTTAATTTGCATAAAATATGGCGACAGTTAAAGAAATCGAAAGGTATCTTCTGAGATCAATGGATTTTGCGAGTTCCTGATACAATTTTGAACCAGCTAAACATCCTAATTTGTTTATACCCACAACGATTTTTACAATGCATGTACATCTCGATCACATCACGGTTATTTTTACTGCAAAACTGTTTGCATGACTTAACAACTCGATTCGTTAGAAATGATATCTCTATCGACGTACTCAGGAGATGAGTTGCTCGAGCAACTTGGTTAGTCCGCGACGTCAAACCCTGCTTCAAGATATTCCTCAGGTTTCTTTTAATAGCTCTGAGTTTAGCGAAAGCACTTATTCTAAGTATCTTGACGTTACGTTATCACAAATTCTCGACGCTGGCTGATCATGTGACTGCACAGTTATTGAAGGCTCGAAGGCCTTCTTTCTATACCCTACGCCTGTGTATTCTCTTCGTCCCACATAATGTTGATGGATATTTGTTTTTTCTTGCATTGTTTTCACTTCCTCTATGCAACCACTGAAATGTATCCTCGTCAATTTGAACCGGATTTTCTAATGACCAAAAGAGGCATTACGGTTATTGCACAACGGATCTATGCATCTATCGAGTCAATTCCAGATATGCTCGTCCATCGATACTTCCGTGAATGTTACAGATTGATCAGAGACATTTCGTTCGATAATGCACACCCAATGCATGAAGTCCTCATGGCTTGCAAATCGTTCTCATCTACTCGAATCCAATATCTTGTCCTTTATTCGGGACTAAAATAATTTAGGAATTATTTTGTCCCTTACCTTGCCCGCTATTTGGTTGATCAATCAATCAACCTCACAGAGTTTACGTAGTGTTTTTAGTAAAGTATTTTTTGTTTGGTTAAATTAATCTTATTGCTGAAAATTCATGTACATGAATAAAGCCATTTTGTTCTTCTTCTTCAAATGGCCTGCTTACCCAGGAAATCAGCGTGATCTGCATTCTGAAAATATGTTCTTAACGTAAAATGTTACTAGATAGACCAGTACACCACGTGGTAAACGAACAGCCAACCATAAGTTAAACTTTCTGATTGAACTTTCGATGGGCTTGATCCCTTAGTATTATTATTGTTGTTAACCTCCTTCGGTCGATGTCTACCATGCATGTACATCACAATCGCATGAATTTTCATTTTCTAAAGCTTTTTGAACGATTAAACAGTCCGATTCGGTAGGAACAATCTCTCCCGCTGCGCTTGCAACGATAGACAGAACTCGTTTGCAGAGCGTCAGTTGCACGCCGGCGACGTGATCTGCGTTTAGCGGCCAAGCGCTTTATTTGCTCCTCCCCAGCTTGCAGACGACGCTTTGCACATTGCCTCCTATGTTAGCGGTCAATAGCGGTCAAGAATAATTCCAAAGTAATACAATCGCTCACATCTCCCACACTTGAACACCACAACCGGTTTCTGGCTTTTGATCGCCATCAGGTAGAGACAGAAAAATTATGGTTCAGTGAGACTTGCAACTCTAGAATCGCGGTAAAAGAAGTTAGACTTTCAAGCCACATTTTATTAAGAATCGTATACTGAACCACCAGTACAGAATCACAAACTGATTTCTGATTGAGCGCTCGGGGAACTGATGCATGACCCAAGTAAAATAAGATTGATGGTGTGTGTAAGGGATGGTGTTGTGAGCACCAAAATATAAAAATGATTCCAGGTCCACTCATTTTATTTTTCAAATTTTGCTACCGCATGATGAATGCATATTTCCATTCGTATTTCCATTCGCACAACCCTCTATTTTGCAACAAAACAATTTTCCCGCGCGCACTAATCTGCCCATTCCGTCATCTTTGAATCCAACATTGACATCAATTGCTCATCGATGTCATAGAAATTGTGCATGGTTCAAAACACGCGCATTTTGTGCGATATATGTGTGTGTGTGACATTTAATAACGATGAATCCACCCTTCTTGATTGTGAGGTTTCGTACAAATTCATTTTCTTCATCAAACCTGACACTGGCTAACCGTGATTGTGAATGACGCTGTGTGTATATGCGTCTCGTGTGAATTCTGAGACAGCAACAGCACCGCAGAATTCTAGTTGACATTGACAGGAATAAACCAAACTAATATTTGTTCATATTTATGCAATCTTGATAGGTGCTTTTTATGAGGTTTATTTACGTCAATTTGGTGCAATATTGTCCAGTGTCATGTATTTGGAAATGACCGATGGAATTACGATCGGTTTTTTCCGGAGAAACTTCATTATATACGTTTTCAAGAATTTCATGATACATAAATCATTATATTCTATAATCTTCTAATAAAACTTTAGTCAAACTGAGATTCACAATATTGAGTATGCCCGTGAGAGCATTTGAGCAACTACGAAACGCTTAAATGATAATCGTTCTACAATGTGAACCATAATCATTCTTTAATTCTGTATTCCAACATTATGGATACGAATGGTTTTGATCTACAACATTGTTTATCACTCGTCGGATTTCAGATGATGCAGAAGGACAAATCTTTATATGTAAAGTTTCAAGATTTCTGGGTTTAAAACCCATGACCATAAATATAAAATACATTTGTATGCATCTCCTTCACACAAAACACCCCACGACCGGTTTCGTGCTGTTTGCACTCATCAGGTAGGGACAGTAGGATCAGGATCCGCATGCGCTTGAAACAGTGGAAGAATGTTAAACAAGTTGCGCTTGTATGCCACTGTTGGGTAAGGTTGGTACGACAACCTCTTACACCTCACATGAGCCCCACCATGGAGACTGGCTTAAACCCATGACCATAAATATATTGGTTGTTGTGAAGAGATGACACGCAAAACGTGTTTTATATTTCAAAGATTTCTGTTTTAAAACTAGTGTTAAAAAACATGCAGCGAACACTGTATGAATTATACATGAAAGAAAAATATTCATAGAAAATGTAAACATGATGTCAACAAGGTAAATTCCAGTGTAATTGTTCATTAAGCAATTACCCGTTGACAAGGGTATCGCGAAGCAACTGGGACATGAGTACGTTCTAGAAGGATGTATGAAGTTTTTTGAGCTAGTTTTTGAGGAAGATTGACTTTTAGGGAGATCCTCATGTAGTGGGTTGGATTTACTATTAAGGATAGTATTTATGAGCCGATCGCAAGTGGAAAAATATTGTTAAGGATTTCATCAGTAATGTCCAGATATAGAATAGAGCTTGCGCGTTAAAACGATCCTGATGCAACGTTCGAGCAACACAAAGTCTTTTGAAAGAAATGAGGGGAAAATAGCAGATGAAGAATACCGAATATGAATCTATATACTCGATAAAATGAAGTGAGAAAACAGCTTTGACTCAACACCGAGAGAGTAAAGTTCAAAAGCCCACGAACTTTAGTACGTGCGGTATTTGGATGATGTATCTAAGTAAAGTTGTAGGATATGGTTGCGTCAAGTTACTTGACGTATTTCCCATTGACAGGTCTGTGGACTTCATTTTAGATTACGTTAGATGAGTGGAAATTGCTTTTCGACGTTCATCACGTAGATTAGTAAACACAAATTCAGTAAATATTTCGGGATTTAAAGATAGGCATATCTTTTCTGACCAGTTAGTTAATTCATCTAAAGCATCAGGGAGCTTATTTGGGTACTGCA
>JACCGJ010006687.1:0-16035 GCA_013407085.1 Atriophallophorus winterbourni | reverse complement strand
TCCTGAACCCGGCTTGCTCTTGTCGTAAAATGGATTCAACTGCATTGGAGACACGCCGGAGAATTATGCGGCAGAATACTTTGCTCGTAACTGATAGAAGCGTAATACCTCGCCAATTGGTGCAGTATCTCAAGTCACCTTTCTTCGGAAGTTTGATTATAGTACCCGAACGCCAGGCGTCCGGTATCTGCTCAGTATCCCAGATGTTCTGGAATAGGTCTCGCAAAGCTTTCGGTGTCTCTTCGGTTTCCGCCTTGAGCAATTCGGCATACACTCCATCGTCACCTGGTGCCTTCCCATTTTTCAACCTCTAGATAGCAAATTGCCCCTCTTGGAGGCTGATGGGGTCTGTGTTGACGTCAAATTCTGTAGCTGCCTCAGGTATATCGACGTTGGTTCGAGGCGGTGGGTGGTTTAGAATTAGCTCAAAATGTTCTCGCCATCTGGCTAACTCTTCTTTCGCATCAGTTATCACATATCCACCCCGGGTCGTCACTTGTTGATTGCTTGCCTGACTACGATTGCAGAGCTTTCAATTAATCTGATATAACGTTCTCAAATCATTTATTCGGCACGCCTCTTCTGCTTGTTGTGTCAGGTTTTCCACATACCGTCTCTTGTCCTTCCTCGCTGATTTTTTAACCTCTTTGTCCTTCATTCTATACTCTTCAGTGATAGCATTCCTTTCAATAGACGGATTCTTGCTCAGCATGCGTTTCTTTATATATTTTCTCTCTTCTATGAGTTGCCAGGTTTTCGGCGAGATCCACGAAGCTTTGCCCCTCTGTCTGTACCCGAGGACGTTTTCTCCGACTGCCTTCAGTGTGCGGTTGAAAACATCAAATGTCATTGAATCCTTCGGCCGGGTGCTGATTTCCTCTCTGAGTATGTTGCCAAAAGCTTTCCTCGTGGCCTCATTGCTCCGCTCATTCACATTCAACCGTGGGCTGCGCTGAATTCCGATATTTGCCCTTCTCAGTTTCGAACAAATCTTTCACACAACCAGGAAATGGTCACTACCAATATCGACACCACGCATAACCCTCACATCTTGTAACGAGCGTCTCCATTTACCATTTATCATTATGTGATCAATTTGAATTTCTGTTCTGCCGTCCGGAGAAGACCAGGTTATTTTATGGATGTTTTTGTGGGGGAATAGGGTACCTCCAACGACGAGATCGTTCTCTTCGCAGAAGTCATGTAGCCTCTCCCCATTATCATTCTGTAGGCCAACACCATGCACTCCCATGGTACGCTCTCTGCCTGTATTTACAGTTCCTGTTCTAGCGTTAAAATCTCCCATTACCACCAGTAGGTCGGGCTCCGGGATCACCTTCAAGACTGATTGCATGGCTTCGTAAAACCTGTCTTTCTCCTCTTGGATTGCTTCTTCTGTTGTAGCGTACGATACCACAATCGAGAGTTTGCAAAATCTCGAGTTTAGTCTGGCATATAGGAGTCGCTCGTTTACACACTTTTATTGCATGATCGTGCTGCTCGTCTTTCTGCTTGCAAGCAGAGCGACTCCACCGTGATGGAGGTTATCTTGCCTTCCTGACCAGATAATAGTCTCACCGCTATCTAGCTTTCGCTGACCAGAGCCGGTCCATCTCACCTCGGACATTCGAAGTATAATCAGATCATACCTGTTGAGCTCATGTATGGCTTGAGCCAGCTTGCCAGCTTGATACAGCGTTCGAACGTTCTAGCAACCAAGTCTTATCGTTTTTTTCGGCGCAAGGAGATCGACCATCGGGGTAGAAACTTCCTTTCGGCTTCCATCTCCATCCGTCATGGGACCTTTTGTAAGGTTCGCGTCACTCCTGTAGCCATTGTTGAGTAGAATTTTCGGATCTGTTGTCATCGTTTCCGTAGCAATGTAGCTTTTACGTGATAGGGTTGCTAGCCCTAAGCCCAACCCTCTTCCTTTCTCAAACGGGCTTGGGACCGTCCTTGGCGGCGCTCTGCAATGAAGCGAACGTCAAAAGGTAAATAATCATGCTATGCCTAATAATTAAATTGATTTGTCGTTTGCTCAATCAATGATTTGACTTTGCTCGCATTCGTCATGTATATTTACGCATCCAGAGCATAGTGTCAAGCGACCTTGATCGTGTTCATTCTTATTAGAATTATTTGCATGAAAACCGTACTAAGCAAATTGGACACTGATTCCAGTCATGCATACTCGATGTGATACCGCCCGTGCTCCATATAGGTGGTTTTGCGGTGAGGAAGCAGCAGAGGTGATGGGTTGACTGCTACCTAGTTATGACAACTGTCTCCCACTATCACCCTCGGTTCGAAGAAGAAAATGTGTCATAGGTGAACGTTACCCAAACCTTCCCTAAACTATTACACCCAACTTTCTTTGAATCGTGAATACACGATCATCTTGTAGCATAATAAAATTGAGAAGAAGGAGTAGTTGTTTGAATTAGCCATCTCAGAGTTCCAAAGTGTATGCGAATAAATTGGTTTTGTAAGGTGTAACGATATCGCGACGCTTAATACAGAAGCCAAAAATACGTATGAATACTAAGTTGTCGTAACATTAGGCTGTCTATGTATTGGTTGAAACAGAATGTCAGAACACAGTTCATAACCATCCAATCTAAGACATAAATAAGGCAGTGGCGTTGAATGTTTGTACGCGACATTTGTTGCATCGCACCAATAATAGATTCGATAAAGAGAACAGTTTCAATGACAAACGCAAACGACCGTTATTCATTCAGAAATCAGGTGTTGCTTATTAAACACAATTTGATTGGATGTTTTGTGAAAATGAAAAACACTCTTCATTTCAGTACTCAAAATTCACAAGAAACTGAAAAGGCCTTGAAGAAAATCGTGTTTTCACCCGACGGAATCTTTCGGCAATTAAAATTAAGCTACCATGTAATTTTAACAACATTGTTTTGCAATTACAAATTTTCATTCATCGGGACTTGTGAATTTAAGAGGTGTGAATCAAATATTTTCAAAACGTTGTATTAGAACACGTTTAATCAGAATAAGATTTCGAGTAAGCTGATTAATGTAGTGATAAACCGGCAAGTTCGTCTAACACATCCATATGCCTATTTAAACAGAGATGACAGAATCGATGCAATAGACTCGTTCATTGAGTTTATTTCTGTAAGACTGACGAAGTTCGGTAATGGCTTCACGTAATTCAAAATTGAGAGACGAAATCCCTTATCTTTGTGATATTATCATTCACTTAAATTTGTGTTTGAACGCCATCGGTTTGCTTGATTAATTGCGGTGACCTGTAAAATGTACCGTCGGTTGACAGCAGCTGATGATTTGTGTAACTCTGTATTGCTGTCAAGAGTAACGTAGGCTTCTGAGGGAGTGAGAGAATCGATTGTAATTTAGCAGCCGCAATCCACGAACTAATGCTCATTGTAGCGACATTATTTTTTAGGACCTTGACGGAGCACCTTAGAAGTCAGAATGTATGATTGCTCTCAGATTATTGGTGAATAATGTTGGCACAAAGTGGCTTGGTTCATCCGTGCAATATAAGAGTGCAACCTAACTTTCAAGCCCACATCCAGTAGTTCATTTTCAAATAACGCTTGCAACGATATCGAATATTACCTAGTCAGTTTTACAGCTGCCGATATATTAGGGAACAATGTTGCAAGATCAATCAACTTATAAGGATGTGGTTATAAAAATGAGCAAATTGTTGATTCAGTAATTCACATTTATCATACATATTTTATAGATCAAAGCTAGTGATCCCAGCCAAATTATGCAGTTTGATATTTATAATTTGCTATTTTTCGTGGCAGTCAGATTGAGAGGGATTATTTCTTTTAATGAGCTACTCAACATTAGATTAACTCCTCTTGAAAGTTGACCTCAGTTAACAGTATGTTTGCGTTTAAGTAGTATGGTTCGGCACTATAAATTATAGATGGTTTTCTGGCTAATTAATCACATCTCAATGTCTGGCCTCAAATCTATCACCTAACGATTTCACGAAAATGGAGACATAGTCTCCTTGATACACGCGTAATGCGAGGTGCGGATGTTGTCTCAGACCACTACCTTCTAATGGCCACAATTAAAATCAAGTTGAAAGCTTTCTGCGAAACCGGCAGTCGGCCTAGTGTAAAGTATCACACGCAGAAACTAAGGAAAGAGCGTAAAAGAGAGATTTTCTCAATCTCACTGAAAAACAGATTCGAATCGCTCAACAACTTAACCCCTGAACTCCAATAAATTAACACTGGACCGCTCTGAAAGACTGTTGACAAGACACTTGTAAGCACGTAATTGGCAGACGGGCAAACAAAGACAAAGAGTGGATTTCGAGTGAGACCTGGACACTGATCAACTCGAGAAGGCAGCTGAAACAACAGATCCTCCGGTGTAGGGACACCAAGCAGAAAAACCAACTGATCGAACAATACGGATCCCGAAATAAAGACGTAAAACGAAGTGCCAGATGTGACAAAAGGCGGTTCTATGAAAGGCTGGCAGCGGAGGCGGAAGATGCAGCAGAAAAGGGAGACCTCAACACCGTCTACAACATTACCAGAACCCTATCAGGAAGAAAAATACCTTACGGCAAAATAGTAGAGAACGGTTAAGGTAACCTTAGCAGTCAGGAATCAGCGCAAAGATAGCGATGGATGAAGCACTTCAAGAAACTCCTAAATCGACCAGCACCTACTTCAGTCACTGACATCCCAGTGCAGCAAATTTGCTAGACGTAAATACCGATCCCCCCGGTTGAAATGAGATCCTTTTTGCCTTAAAATTGTTGAAGAATTGCAAAGCACCAGGTCCAGATGGGATTCCACCAGAAGCTCTGAAGGCTGATTTGGACACCTCGGCTGATATGTTACTTCCTCTGCTACAGAAAATCTGGTCAGAAAGACGGGTCCCAAATGATTAGAAGAGAGGTCATTTGGTCAAACTTCCAAAGAAAAGGGATCTGAGGCTATGCAAAAACTGGCGAGGTATCATGCTGCTCTCAGTTCCTAGTAAAGGTGAGAGGAACGGTATCGATTGGATGGAATCCGACCATTTGGAGGATCTGGAATACGCTGATGATATCTGCTTGATATCACGTGACCCCCAACGTCTTCCGAGAAAGACCGATAGACTAGCACACTTTGCTTCATATGCAGGACTACGCGTGAATATTGAAAAAACAGAAGTATTCCGTGTGCTAACTGATGAGCACCCATCAATCACCATCAATGGTAAAGCAGTGAAAGACGTCACGCAATTCGTCTACCTCGGCAGCCTTGTATCAATAAGTGTTGGCACGGACGAAAACACAGTTGCCAGTATCGGCAAAGCAAGATACGCGTTCATAGCTTTGAAACCCATTTGGGAGTCGAAGGTTCTATCAAAACGCAAAAAACTCCGTATATTCAGAAGCAAAGTCAAATCCTTGCTACTCTATGGATCGTAAACCTGCCGAGTGACAGCAAAGTCTTCTGGCCGCTTGCAATCATTCCACAATAATTGGCTTCGTCGAATTATTGGCGTAAAATTGCCAGAAAAGTTAAGGAATGAAGACCTGTGGCAGATTGCTGCTGAGGACTTGATCGAACAGCAGATCAGTAGAAGAAAGTGGAGATGGGTTGGCACACCTTGCGGAAACCTAATGATGACATCCGAGTCATGCTGTGGAATGGAACCCAATCGGGAAGAGACGGGTCGGACGCCCAAGGCTATCTTGGAAGCGCTCGTGTGAAGAGAAAATCCACAAGTGTGGACTTAACTGGAACGACACTAAACTAGCTGCTATGGATAGACCAAACTGAAGACAAGTTGCCGAGGCTCTATGTTCCTCCAGGAACTCAAGGGATTAACCCAATGTCTGGCCTGGAACACATACGGCCATAGTATATGATAATTCAATTTTACAAATTTCCAATGAATTTCACAGCGCCAATGCAGTATCAATCCTTTGTGCAAGTTATTATACGTTGCTATCCAGAATCAACACTGAAAACGACCGTTGCTGCAAATATTTGTAAGCTCAGAATGAAATGAACATAGTTGAAACAGCAATGAAAATATAATTTTCGAATAAATCAGCATAGTTATGTTTGTGAATTGGTACCGATGAGGAGATAGCGGTTTTGTGATAGACAAATTTGCAAAAGAACATTAAGTTTGTAAAAATGAAATATCCGGAAAGTGCCTGAACCCGACGGAAGAAATCAAATGCTGCTAAAAGCCTCGTTTTCTCAAAATCTGACAAAGCAACGTCAGTAAATAAACGTAGGTGGCGCTGTTCTCCTCAACATCGAATGCTTTGAAACAAATTATAATTGGGAATTCCTTCCAGCATCTAGAGAGAAACGCACTTTTTGTGGGTTTCATAACACGAATTGCCTGATTATCGTTTTTCACTAACTGATTTATGGAAGAACCTCTACGACCGTACGGGAGTTTTAAAATCATGCGGGTGTGTGAATGGAGATTGTTAGACTGCGAAACGGTTAATTCTTTTCACACGCGCAGCTGAACTTTTAATTGAATAAAAACCAATTTAGCTATCCTACGTTTTGCGATTTGATCTCAATCATGTGACATATTGATCAAAGTTTTAATGATTACTTCCCATTTCGTTCTTACGACCATTTGATTGCTTTCACCAGAACGAAACAAAATAAACTTTTGTCCGTGCAATGTTCACTAAAAAGTCCATTTGGAAACAATGCCATACTATCAAAATATTATAATGATCCATGCTGCCCGCGAGCAAGTTAATTTAGCGTTTACATAAGTAATTGTAATCAAATATCAACTATCACCATCCCCGCTTTATTGAAATTTAATTCACGCCACAAAATGTGTTTTGCCGCATGTTTTTTTAAGAAATACTATTCACAAATTTGCTCTCAATTATTCAGTTTCATCTTTTTTGAGTTTCATATTCCAGCTCATAGCCCACACATCATATTCAAAGTTCTATCTCTGTAGTAAGTGAAATGACGGTCAGTATTAAATGGATGGATTTTGTTTATTTGATTACATGGAGAAAAATAGCCTTAAAATGTTGTTATTGTTTTCGTTGGAATAGCACGTACAAATTAAGTAATTCGCAAAACTATTAGCAAGAATTAAGGAAAATCTGTAGGATATTTCAGAACCTGAACAGTTCTATCGATTGAAATCTTACTTGGAGCGCATCTGTTTTATGTTTAGGTCGCCTACAGCAATTGAGTTTTATTCGACAAGCATATCATTCTTCAACACGGATTATGTTGGCGTTTTTATGCTAATGAACGCAGAAAAATAAGCGTTATGATAAATAGAGGGCACGAAATACGCCCTCAATACTGCAATACTCGAAGCGCATTTCATATCGCCACCCGCAGGTATTGTTCCAAGTACCGCCCAGCGATTAATGTTCAAGCGGTAAAAAAATAAATCGAACGACGGTTATCAGATATTCTAACTACTGATATGAACAAGTAATCTGAGTTTAAAAATTAATATTGCACAATCATTACATTCAGTTGAGCATTGAAGTTACCGAAAACCTGCAGTAATTGACCGTGGTTTACTTTGTTTTATACAACCTGTACTACATACAGATCATGAATTCTATATCATCCAGCTGTGTAAATTCAGATACCCCTCCTCGCAAACTCGAAATTTTGGCCTCGTTTTTCACGCGCAAGCTTTTAACTGTCGATGAATATTTATTTCATTTCAAGAATGTTGAGTTCAAACAATATACAGATGTAGCTAGAATTTCGAGCGTTATCATCACGTTTGTTTTTCTCATGATGATTAGCAAAACGTTTGGGGGATTTACGAGCACCGTAACGCGATATAAATTCCAGTTGCTTATTTTTGATAAACGCATTATTATTTGCTATTCTTTTGATAAATTTTTGAAGCAAATGAATACCATGCTTCGTAATTCTGGATCAATAGCTTGAATGGTGACAAATTAGTGAACACCGACTGTTCTGGACCTCAGACATTATTGAGAATTTGGTCAGGTCTCATTGCTGATCACACTCGTAGAAAGTCTGTCGAACATATTTGGGAAGTTTACTGGAGGAGCCTACCGTACTTTCCATTGTCTGATATAGGAAAGACATCACACCATGTAACTAAAACTTAAGTGTTGAACATAACCTCACGTTCTTCAGCAAACAAAGAAAAGTAGTAATGTATTATGGTGCACCTTTTGTTTGTCGTGCAAACTTCAAATGTGACACTTCAATAAAAAACTGATATTTATGGATCGTTGGATGCGTCACAAGCAACACCGGAAATCAGTTTCTAAAACTATCGTTTTCCATAGTAATTCCTAACTTTCTTCTTTCCATATTACTTAACATTTATTATTACTATCCTTATAACCATTTGCTGGCAACAGTATAAAATCCCGGGTTGTTTTGTTTGTCAGCGTTAATCAGATAAAAAGTTGATCGAAAAATTCATCTTAACGTAAGCCCTTCAATTCAAAAATATTCGTTGGCGCTTTGATCCCTAAGCTACTGCACATTTTAACGTTACTTAGATCATAGTGCGATTTGTGTACCACCAATGCGTACAATGAGACTTGAACACTGTGAACAGTGATACGAGACGTAGGCAAAACTTACTGCCTTTTATTCTCACAACTTGGATGCACAATGTAAAGTGGCATCTAATAAATGTTAGAGATTCAATTATATGCAAGCATCTGGTTCCTATAATAAACATGCGTCATTTTGGAACGTCTATCTCCATTCCATGTTGTTAAAAGTACTCACACACCAAGTAACGTGAATTTACGTTATCCCGAAAACAATTGTAAACAAAGTTGTAAATTGAAGCAACTGTTGAAAGTTAAACAGATAAGGACAATGTTACATGGTATATAGCATATTCTGCTTCTAATATTCGAGTTACTGCTAGTACTACATTTTGCACGGCATCTACATCCAGTTTCCTTTGGTTTGTAAAGTTTGAAAGAAACTCACATGTTAATAAAATCATGTTTTAGGTTACTCAGAGAAACAGAGAGAAAAAATCATGATGCACTGTTTTTGAAAATCGTATTTTGTGTTTCGATTTTAACCGGATTCTAATGCTTCCTAGGCAATGTCGACTAAAAATCAACTACATCCTTTTGTGGTTGTCCTTGTCAAGGTTGCTTCAAACTCCTCGTCATAATTCTTTCAAATAAGCAGCGCAAAGAGTGTACGCTTTACCACTATATATTTTTTTGCGGGGACTTCAAATCGGCCGTGCATGCAATTAATTTCTCAAAGGGTAAAATGCATCAAATATTTTCGGATCAACTGAGGTCAAATTTGGACGTGCACTTTAGAACGAAGTACGAGATACCGGTAATTGCAGTGAAACGTTTGACCCAAACACTTTCGCTAGTAAACTGGATCGTATGTCAATCAATTAAGACGGACAAGAAAAATCGATGTCGGGACATGTTTATCATTTTTCAAATTTGTGGTGTAATTATTGTACGAATAAAGTGTACGAATAAAGTCAATTTCTTCTTCTTCTTCTTCTTCTATATTTATCTCCGAATCACACGATATGTGAGTAAAATTATCGACCCAGAGTGCATAAAAATTTGATTGAACATGTTCATCCAACGTCACCAGATTATCGGTGAGAAATACGGAGAACCGACACTTTTCAGGTCAAACGTGGCTTCTAGTTGGTCTGTTTTCAAGAAAACTGTTGCGCAAATTTATTTTGATGAAGTTGATCCAGCTACGGTTTAGCCGATAAATACTCGAAAATCAAAAGTTCACTAATCGCGCTAGTAAAACAAAACTTTATTTTTTAGTGAAATGGATTATATACTCACTGTGAATATTTGCTAACTTGAGATTTAGAGTAAATTCATGTCATTATTATTATTATTTATTATTATTAATTATTATATTTCTTATAATTTCTGTGATATCAATCTCGATGTTCATAAGTGTAAGTGAATTTTCAAGAGGACAGTCTTAGGTAAAATCTTTAATGGATGCCGATGATTTTGCTATTTCAATGAACCTCACGTTAATCGTCGATTAAATCGCATCACAACCTACTATATGAACCCGTCGATCGTAAAAACCCAACAACAACATACAACAACATGCATCCAGGTCAATGTTTTCACAAAGTTTATAATTATGCCGTATCTTAAGAATGCTCTAAATTATATTCATTCATCAACTTCAACTGAAATAAATAAATAGCGCATCATGCTATTGAATAATAAATTTTATCTTCAGTTCGTACATTGTCATCCGGAAATGTGTTCAATTAAATTAATATTTGCCGGAAGCTTGTTTAAAATAATAATGCTATTTTCTTTTTCTTTTTTTTGAGACATAGTAGCAGAACCAGGTGTAGCTGATGCAAGTCTAATTATTCAATGCTGTGTCTTGGACCTCTATTGTTTTCGGTGAAAGTGAATGCTCCAGAGGACAGTCTCAGGTAAAATCTTCAATGGATGCCGATGATTTTGCTATTTTGATGAACGATAAGGTAATCTTTGATTGCATCTCACCACAGCCTCATTGATGTGTCCATTAGTAGTAAAAACCCAGAAACCGTTTTCTTGAAATTCCGAAGCAAAATGATATCGATGTCTGGTTGTCATAAAACGTGCAGTCAGGTTGATAGCTTTCACAACATTTATACAGAAGACGTATCTTGCGATTGCTGTAAAGGATTTCCATCCCTAAGCTTCACCTCTAATAATAAATGCATAGCGCATCGTGCTATTGAATAGTAAATATAAACTAAACCGCAAAATGTTTGACGGTTTCGATCTTCTGTGTAGGTGCTATCTTCGAGCACCCGAGATAATCGAATGTTACATAAAATGTTATCCCAAAAACCCTTGACAAACTTAGTCTGCAGTATTTCACATATGAACTTATGAAGTGTAATCTAATTTTAGTGTTTAAATCATTTAAACCGATATTTATCCTCTCAAACTCTAGCCAAATCGCGAAAATCTTACTCGAACTCGGACAAATTTAAATAAATATTCTGAACCAACGTTTTTAATTAGAATCCACTTTTTCAGGTTAAAATTTGTTTCACTTGAAAAGAATTCACCGGAAATATGGTACACTGAGAAGCTCGTGGATTTTTCATCTGGATGCGCGATAAAACGCCTGATGAAACATTCACATTTGTTCTCTCTGTAAACTAATAATGTTTATAATTTTCAAGACATTAAACACAGTTACCGTTCTATATGTTGAGAGTTATTGCTTTTCTAATCATGAAACGTTGGATCTTCGAGTTTTGGACCACTTCACAAGACGAGTTCCATCTGCCAATCATTTAACGCAAACTTACATTGATAAACGATCCCGGAAAGTAAAAGCGCAGTTTAGTCGATTCATGGCTTCTGCTTCCGATTCAAAGGAAACAAAGAACCATATTCTGCATAGTTACTCAAGTATCATTGGTTTATGATGGTAGAGTTAATTGTACATTTCGTCTCCAGTTAAGTACAGCTTGCGTTGAACGATTACTTACGTTACTGGTATGACCAGTAATGTGAACAAGACTTACGAAACTATTCGTTCAAAACAATATGCAATTCGGGGACTGACGCAGCTTGTATGAATAAATGCACCTGAATCTGTTCCGGGAAACTTGCGATGGATCGGATAGAGGAGATTTAATCTAGAACCTTGTTCGTACTTGTAAACGTGGTCTTGTAAATGCTTCTGCTTCAGAGAAACGTGTTAGTATTCATTCATTCAGTCAGTCCTCTCCGTGCCAGGTGGCACATGAGGCAAAGACAACTTCACGCCAGTGGTTCCGGTCTGTCGATGCTTCCGTTGCCGTCTGCACCGTGAATCCTTGTGCATGTAGTTCGCGTTCCAACGTTCTGCGCCAAGTTTCCTTGGGCCGTCGCCTTTTTTGTTTACCTCGCGGATGCCAGTGCATGGCTAACTTCGTATGCGAACTGGGATCCATCCTGCAGACATGATCGAACCACGGATTTGTTGTCATCGTTTCCGTAGCAATGTAGGTTTTACGGGATAGGGTTGCTAGCCCTAAGCCCAACCCTCCTCCTTTCTCAGACGGGCTTGGGACCGTCCTTGGCGGAGTTAAACGTGTTAGTGAAATAGACGGAAATTTGAACACGAGAAGTAGGCTTCACTAAATAATTGGTTATGGAATCATGGTAGAAAGCTCATTGGTCAACAAGTGTCGAGTCGTTATTGGACAGCCTATTTCCATATAAATGACCAGTGTAACTGAACAATGTAAGTGATGTTTTCGTTGATGAAATTTATATTGTGTTTTATGTTTTGCGCGTTATATTCGTTGAACGGGAATCCAATGGGAGAGCTAGGTAAGCCATTTTCATAGACCGTTTAAAAATTGTGTAAACTTCCATTTTTCAAATGAAACATTATCCTTGATCTCTCAATGTGCCCATAAACGTCTTGAAATAAGTTATAACCGGATCAAAGAAACAGTTTTCAAAGATAAAATTGACTGATGAACGAGTTGTATTATGTTCACACAAATTTGTCACGTTTCACTGTTAGCGCAACGAGAAAGTACCACATCCATTACAGTTCTTTTGTCAAGCAGGATTATGGCTTCTAAATACAAGCGTCACCTGAAGGATTCCGCGTGTATAGACTTCGCTGTAACATGAAAAACGTTTGAATCATTCCATCATTTCGGATGGACCCATGTCTATTTGCAATATGGGGAACATGGGATGCTATCTACCGCTGAAGTAAGATCACCGTGAAAATGTTTCGAACAGATTGTATTGAGTTGCCACATTTTGTATACAATGTGTACCAAATTTCACCTCCCGTTGAAGTGAATCGAATACTTCACCTTACAAACCGAAATGAAACATTAAAAATTATGACGGATACATTTTAAAAGATAGTTTTACATCATACAGTTCGAATAGATGAGATAACACCTAATGCGGCGGTTAACACTAGTAGCAAAAATACAACAGACTAGTTCGGATGCCAATTGTAAATTTTCTTCAATAATGGGTATAGATTACATCTAATTGCGTCCATCTAGTTTTGTTTTTACTTTCATCCGTTAGGGGGAAACGGTTTCGCAGATAGTTCAAATGAATTACATGGATATTTGTAAAACGTTATTGTGGAATATATGCCCTATCTAGATGATCAAACATGCCATAATATATAGATCTCTGCTCTAGTTCGGAAACCTGCTAAAAGCATAAGGCATACCAGATGGTAGATTGATGTTTTAGTGAAATACTAGAAATTTCATTTCACACATTTTTTTCAAAATAAACAAATAATGATGTGCTAATCCTTCTGCGACTTCTGCGATATCCTTACGATTTACACATACATTTGAGAGCGGATTCGTTTTGCCTCAATGTCTTCTTCGTTGAGATGGTGTGACCCGTTTGCCATCTCAATTGATAGCGAAAATTCTGCGATTATTGCTACTAATTTCTTCTACGCAATCGCAAATCTGTTAAATAATCAGAGGAAAACATATGGGTTCACCAATTGTTGCAACGTTGTGATAAACCTAATGTGACAATCACATTGTGTTAACCCTTCAATAGTGACCATGGAGGGTCGGACACTCCTCCGGTTTCAAAATTGGATAGATGTCACTAAACAGAGATCGACTAGTTTGATTTACTTCTATTCGTCGGCATGCAAAGACTTTGGTCTAACAATCACCATGAGCAAGACCGAAGTCCTTGGTCAAGGGACTGTATCGCCATCAATCATCTCTGTAGGAAACTGTCAGCTCGAACCAGTACATCATTTGACATATCTTGGTTCAACCATTGCGGATAACCTCTCGCTAGACACTGAGTTTGATAAGCGGATTGGCAGAGCAGCTGTCATTTTGTCCCGATTGAACTCTCGTGTTTGGGATAACCGCAAGCTGACTGTAAAGACAAAGATGATGGTATACAGCGCGTGCGTACTAAATGCTTTACTATACGGCAGTGAAACCTGGGCCACCCATGAAAGACACGAACGGAAGCTGAATGCTTTCCATCTACGAAGCATCCGTCGTATCTTAAACATATCGTGGATGGACAGAGTGACTAACGCTGAAGTGCTTTTAAAAGCTGGTCTACAGAGTATGTTTACCCTATTACGTCAGCGCCGCCTGCGGTGTCTTGGTCATGTCTATAGAATGGAAAATGGTCGTATTCCGAAAGATCTACTCTACAGTGAGTTGCAATTAGGAAGTCGACCATTGGGCAGACCGCACTTGCGGTACAAAGATGTTTGCAAAAGAGATATGAAAGCTCTTGACATTGACCCCGCAAGCTGGGAAGAACTTGCTCTTGACCGCTCACTTTGGAGGCATTGTGTAAAGCGTCGACTGCAAGCCTGGGAGGAGCAAATACAGCTCCTGGCTGCTGAACGCAGATCACGCCGCCGGCGTGCAACTGATGCAATACAACAGAGTTCTGACTATCGTTGCAAGCGCTGCGGGAGAGATTGTTCCTCCTGAATCGGACTGTTTAGTCATTTAAAAGTTGCAAAACATGAAATTCATGCGATGTGATGTACATCCATGGTCGACATCGACCGACGGAGGCCAACAACAACATATTCAACTACTACATGAACAGTTGAAAATCATACAATCGGCACGATTATAATGCTTTACAACATGATCACAATTTGAGCAGTCAAAAGCCACTCCTTTTATGCATTGTTTCACTTCAGTTGTGAAGAAAAGAAATCAGTTACGATGTGCCTTTTTATGTGGGCTATAACAAAAATGAACTATTTGACACAGGATTCCTCTAACAATACCATATTCTCATCGCCGTATTATAATTGTTCATTATAATGTTGTAATGTATAAGCGTCATCAAAGTTTCGTGAAAGTCTTGGCTCTCCGAAGTTTACCATTTCAATGCTGATTATGAAAATTGTTTTAATAGTTTAATTAATCCACATCTGTTCAACAATATATCAATTATAACGCTTTTTATTCTACGAATTCTGCAAACAAACAAACAGAATATGTAAACGGTAAGTGAAAACGGAAAAAATAGTAATATTTCTTTCAAAATGAATTAATACGTTTTTGGTTCCAGACGTCATTCAACTTTTGCAATGTGAGTAGTTGAATACATTTAATTAAACATTGCAAACATAAGTTTTATCAATTATTACAATAATTGAAATGTTATTGTGAGAGATATTTGAAAGTTATCATTCGCTTTGAATAAAATGTTAAAACTTGAAAGTTGCGAAACAGTAATTATACTAACAAGTGACACACAATTGTTTTGTCATATTTTCATACAAACGTCCCACATCAAAATTCAAACTTTTTGAACGACATACGCACACTTGAATTGAAAAAAATATGATAAATTACATTATTTTTTATATAAAAGACATACAATTTGGTAAGTTGAAAATTCTAGTATAAAAAATTGAGTTTGCTGATTTTGAGGCACTTAAAAGTTCAAGAATTTAGCGTGACTGGAATATCTACCCGCATTCAGCCAAACAGCTCAATGATGTTATTTGTAATAATATATAGATTGAGCGCGTTCCGTTTATATAATAATTTCTACTAACAAGCAATCACATTGAACATCTTGTCACAACGTTTTTGCTTCAGGCATCAAGCGAATGATAATAATCAGAATAATGGATTCATGATATTATGACAATTATTTTTTTATTGCAGAATTATCGTAGACACACAAACTGTTGTAACATCTTCAACGTAAATGTTTTGCAACATGAGTATGTAGGCAACGAATTGAATGGGAACTATCAATCAATGAGCTCGTTTATACATATAATGTGATTTGAAGTAATTTAAATTCTAAACAAGGTTATACTTGTATGCCAACTGTTATATAGGGTTCGTACAACAAACCACGATGTTCAGACGCAGAATCACAAAGTGATTCTTGGTCAAGCACTCGAGGCGCCTATGGATGTCCAAAGTAATGTAATGATCACATCCCCATCCCTTACACACCACTACCGGTTTCTGGCTGTTTGCCGTTGTCAGGTGGAGACAGTAAGATCAGGT